>JBBPQT010000333.1:0-17728 GCA_038092715.1 Boletus smithii | reverse complement strand
TATGAGAATACTTGTGCCATTTATATATCTATTCTTCAATCTTGTATAGGCTTTAATATCAAGTAATAAATATAATCTTTTAGAATTCCTATAAAGTTTTGAGAAATTGGAAATCACATTGTCCTATGTATTGCTATATCATATGCTTACCAGATGACAAAGCATGGATAAAGATCAAAGAGTAGTAGCTGAATTCCATAACAAAGTGATCAACTCCAATAATATTTGCAAAGTCTACTTTACACTAAAAATTAGCTCTTAAGATAGTTAAATGCCACTTTTCTGGCTAATATCAACAAGCTTTGACCTATATATGTGTATGTACGTAATTAGCTTCTTGATAAGCATAATTTTTGAAATTATTGCAAATGTAGGGTTTATAATCACCTTATATGACATTCTCCAAACTTTTCAAATTCAGTGATGTTCGTAAAGACAAAAATACACACATTCGTCCAACGAATTGCGGGTTTGTGTTCGTGGGATTGTACAACATGCCATCGTACACAACGTCTGTCGACTTTGACATCACATTTCACTAGAAAGGAGGTGATTAAATGCGGGAACTCCGTAGACGGCCGCGGGTGACTTGGTAGAGCATCAATAGTAATAGGGGGCGACGCCACTAAGTCTGGGGACCGTTGTGTAGTAGTCCCACCACGCCTGGTTTGGCAACATTCAGCACATCTACGTTCTCATGTTAATAAGGATTTTACCTGACAGGGTATTCAAGGCATCGATGTCGATGTTATTTACGGAGACGACAAACCAAGAGGCCTGGTCATGAGAAAAAAACTGCGGTTTGCGCTCAACCAATACTGGATATTGAGGCAGTCTAATTCTGGCGTTCGCGTTGTCCTACGATTGTCTCTCGTCACCGAAGTACCGAGAAAGTTGGTTCGGATGGGCAGAGCGCATTTTGCTCTACCAGATGTGAGAAGACTCAGACGGAGCCCGAGTTCTGATCAGATATGGTTGTGTGGGACAACTTCCGAAACTTACTACCATCTCTAGAGTCCAACACGGTTGGCAGCGATCAGCTATGGAAAACAGTCGGGCACTAAATTCAAAGCCTAACTTGTCCTTTCTCGACCTCATCAATCGGTGCAACAACTTCCATCTTCCTATCAACCACGGCTCAGAGGATCCCACTGCCTCCACGCATCAAGATTATGTGGTACCATGGTCCCTATCCCAGTCTCCGGATAGCCCCGTCATTGGCCTGCTAAAGCCAGAATTAATTGACGTTCTACGCCAAGAACCAGAGGGTGCTTTCGTTATCCCTGAACGAGCACAACCAGGATCAAGATACCGTGTTAGTTTTCATGCCTCTATCGATACCCCATCCAAGCGCACAGACGTTATGAAGAAGCTCTGCGAACGATGGCGCGACAGTGGTACCATCTTCCAAAACGTGATCGGACCCAAAAAATGGAGGAACGAGATGTATCCAGTGTATCGTAACCCATTCGGCGCTCGTGATCCTCATGCAAAGAAGAGTGGCTCTGATACCGGCAACTACCTCTTCGAGTTGGAGCGCGCTGCTTGTTCGTTGTTTGGGGTCATCACTTACGGTGTGCATATGACGATCTACCACGAAGATGCGGACGGCAATAACGTGCGCATCTGGACCCCAACTCGGTCTCGAACGAAGCAGACGTGCGTTTTTCATATGGTATTCCTCGATGCTACTTGTCATCCATGTGCTGTCGTTCAGGTTCCCAGGCTACTTAGACAACAGCGTCGCAGGCGGAATACCGAGTGGAGTGTCTGTCTTTGAGAATCTTGTCAAAGAATCGATGGAAGAAGCAAGCATCGAAGAGAGCATCGTGAGGAAACATGCAAAATGCGCAGGTTCGATCAGTTATTACTACCAGTGAGTATGCAGCCCTTTGGCATCTCAGATGTGTTCATTCCACTAAACTGCATATAGAACCACGAAAGGATGGCTGCAGCCTGAATTCCAGTAAGGGCTCCGTTTCTTGCATCTCCATCTCTTGCTCACTGGTATTGGGCAAGATATGTATATGATCTCAAGGTGCCGCCTGATGTCGATTTCCAACCGAAACCGCTAGATGGAGAGGTGGAATCCTTTGATGTAAGCTCACACGCAAACTCACGCATCGAGTAATCGATTAAAAGAGCCTTGTTAGCTATTGCCAGTAGATGTGGTCATCGCGAAAATGAAACAAGGGCTGTTCAAAACCAACTGCGCCATGTGTGGGTTGAAAGATTACCTATCTCTGTTGCATATGTTGACCGTTGCATGCAGTGTTGATCGATTTCCTTGTCCGGAGAGGGTATATTACACCCGATAACGAACCTGACTTTAACGAGATTGTCACAAGGATGCATACCAGGTTCGATTTCGAGAGATGGTAATTAACACAATCCCAGAGCACCAGAAGTAATACTACGGTGAAGTAGTTGCTCCAAATACCAGACACACGATTCGGAAGCGGGAAATTGGATACATTGAACTGTAACTGAGCCTCGTGTAGAAGTACTAGAATATAAAAGATGAACTTGACTGTGAATGTTTGAACTCTGGATATGCATGAGCATGTGATCTAGGAACAAATGGCAATCGCGGATAGGAATGCGTACCTAAGACTAGGACTTTATTGGGCCCGGTGACGCCCTTAGCCAATACTACCATCATCTACACGACTCAGTGACCAACATGGCCTATTTCTTCGCGTCACCGGTCGACGTCGACGTTAAGCTCGATGGAGAGGAACTGCGGAAGCAGGTGGATATGAAGGGAGAGAAAGACAAAATCATCCAATGTCCCATTTATTACGACGGTGATTCGGTCGGCGGACAGGTTCGTCTCCGGTCTTGTCTTACTCCAAAAACAACGTGTCCGATACACTCACAGGTTACGATACGTGTACGCGATGGCAAGAGGATGTCGCATGAAGGTATCAAAGTCGAGTTCGTGGGCACCATAGGCATGTTCCGTTGCCTTTCTTGTTATAAGCATCCCTCATCTATGCCGTGTAGAACTCTTTTATGACCGGGGAAATCACCATGAATTCCTGTCGCTTTCTCAAGAACTGGCATCGCCGGGAGAACTACGACAGGCTCAGACGTTCGAGTTTCTCTTCAAGAACGTGGAGAAACAATTCGAGAGCTATCAGGGTATCAACGTGAAACTACGGTCAGTCGAAGTGCTCTTGGTTGTCGCGCGCCTTCTGATATTTGACAAGATACTTTATACGAGTGACGGTCTCGCGGCGGATAGCAGACGTGACGAAAGAGAAAGACCTTTGGGTCCACTCGTATCGTATGCCGCCTGACAGCAACAACGCGATCAAGATGGAAGTTGGTATCGAAGACTGTCTGCACATCGAATTCGAGTACAACAAATCAAAGTAGGTTTTCTCTTTTCTCGCTTGACTTAGCTGATGGCCGAGGATAACCAGGTACCATTTGAAAGATGTCATCGTTGGCAAGATTTACTTCTTGCTCGTTCGTATCAAGATTAAACATATGGAACTCTCGATTATACGGCGCGAAACGACGGGCTCACCGCCAAATCAGTACAACGAGAGCGAGACCATCACAAAGTTTGAAATCATGGATGGAGCGCCGGTTCGGGGCAAGTCGTCATTTTTTACCAGGAAACGCTGAGTCTAGAGACGTTTGTTGTACAGGTGAAACTATACCTATCCGATTATTCCTTGGAGGGTTCGACCTTACGCCCACATTCCGCGATGTCAACAAGAAATTCAGTATACGGTATTACCTCAACTTGGTACTGATTGATGAAGAAAATCGGCGATACTTCAAGCAACAGGTCAGTTGTCTTTTCCTAGTACTGACCGCGCCTAAAAACCGTGGATTGCGCTACAGGAGATCACGATATTTAGAATACCAGAGGTAGGTCATCGCTGCCGATGTGTCTCCCCACCACTGAAATTATTCATCAGAACTAGGTTTTCGTTAAGCTATCAGCCAGTATTGTTGTTTACCAGTTTTCCACGATGGATTCCTACCACGCTGGTTTAAATGCAACGAAGACCATATGCTTCGACGAGGACAAAAAAAGCATGATACAACCCAGACGCGTGGTAATCTCCAGCTATGAAAGACCGACACTAATACTACACAGTAAATGTTTGCAGGTTGAAGCATTGTTGACTTGAGAAGAAACTCGGCTATTCGTCCAGTAGATTCACTAACCCATGTAACCACAACACAACTCAAGCTTAGTGTGCGTAGGTGTAGGTGTTGTTCGCATACGTGCTCTCCCAATCGCTGGGCCAACTCTGTTAGGAATGTGCCCTGGCATCGTCTGTGGATCTCCTATTCGCTTTCGGAAGAAGATTGTCACCAGACAACGAAACTTCACCCACACCGGGTGTGGGATGAGCTGCCCCGGGCCCCAAGTTGCCTCTGCGGTACATCTCGATGTCCGCTGCTGTGAGGGGTGTCCGAGCCGACTGAGGAGACGTTGCCGAAGTCAACCACTCTGCGGAGCGGATGCTCGCGTCGCTCAGGGCTCTACTAGCTCTCTTAATCAGGTTGCGAGTGGTCGTCCTTCGTGATCTGGGGGTACTGGGTTCTCCAGCTAGTGTAGAATCTGGGCTATAGATGATAGATCCTTCCCAGGGGCTACTGGGGACCACGGGAGAGTCCACGGGGTGGTTGACTGTATTCTGCGTTAACCCTCCCCATGTGGATGACGGGCGTTTGCGTTGGTCTGAGGTGTACGCGATGTTGTCGAGGAGCGGTGGCACCGGTTTCCGCTTGATCGAACCGCTTGAGCAAAGTGTGATAGAGGCACCGCCTTCCTCGCTCGGATTGCGTGCACCTTCACCTTGGTATATGCTGGACTGGCGCGAGATACCGACAACTGGGAATTCGTAATTTTGTCCAAGGATTGATCCGCGGTATTTTCCCGTCACGCGTGGGGGAAGGTTTGGGAACTTGCGTTCAAGGTCTCGAACGATGCTCAGGCTGTCTGAGATGGTTCCCCCGCTTCCTTGTCTTCTATGGCTCCCAAACCAGTCGGAGTGTACATGATGACCATTACCAGTGACTGCCGCCGACGTTTCGAACATCGGGTTTCGCGTGGCAGCCATCTCATCAGATAGCCGTCTCTGCTGAACCATATCTGCAAGAATAGCCTGTGCTGGAAATTCGACTGTGGAAAAGCGGATTTGTAAGCAAGGTGCATGCCCTTTCTCGTAGTGGACAGTGACACGCTGTTCTCTAGGCTGCTTCTCAGCTGATGAATATTCGTCCGCTCGGGATTGCTCGGAGTATGATTGGGATAAGCGACGGAACATACGCGTCTGTTGGGGATTGATGCCGAGCATGCGGGAGATACGTTTGCTGGTCCGAGACACATCGCGCAGTTCATCCGCGAGGTTTTCAAAGTTTTCCGCGACGTCGAGGCTGTTTGAAAGGGAGGTTAGGCCAGGGAAAGCGAGACGCGTAGCGAGTATAGCGCACCCTTTGAGCAAGCCAAACATGAGAGTAGCACGCGCGATCAAGCGCAACACTCTACGAGCCAATGCCAAGCCGAAGCTAACCTGGGCGAAGCCCGCAATAGTTTCAATGACGCCGATGATAATACCAACAGTGATCCAGGCGATCCCATGGAGATAATGGTATTCGTCAGAGTGGGTGAGTTCTATCCGCCTTTGGTCTAGAAATGCCCGAGAAAGGCGGGAGAACGCGAGGAGAAAGAAGAGGAATTGGATGATGGTATATATCGTGAGAGAAGAGTGGCTCAGGGAAAGCCAAAGAAACTGGCTGTTATTTGAAAACGTGACGACTAGAGACTGATTGGAAGATGTACCTGGTGATATTAATAAGCACATCTCCCACGTATACATAGCATCAGGACGTACCGAGGTGTGTTCCAACAAACGATGACACTTCATTGATTGCTACAGCTATCACCAATAGGATAGGCAACGAAATTTCAAGATATGGCTGGAGTTTGCGAGGAAGGGTGGGGATGAAATGATGGAAGCTCAGTCGATAAAGATAAATCGGATAGACGAGGATGGGGGTGAATGATACAGCTCCTAATCACGACTTCCAGTCATCGGACGGTCGAGTGAGTTCGTACGGACATACCGACGAGAAAATCAAATACTTTGAAAACCGACAAAGAAGTCCGCGCTGCGGGAACGACATGCGACAACATGTCCAGCAGTGCCCATATGAAATACAAAATGCCGTCTACTGCAAGGAGGATTTGTGCCCGCCTGTCATGACTAGATGAAACGATTCGGTACTCCAGGATATTTCAAATACTTGCCTGCCCGGTCCCGAGTATAAGTAAATGAAGAGTAACGATATTATGACTTCGATCGCTAGGGGTATAATGAGGGCCGTCAATTGCCCGAGCGTGAAGCCGACACAGCGAAGATTTGGGGTGAGCGATAGACAGACGAGCGTCGGCTGGTTCATGGGGATGAAAGAACGGATGGGGGAGCGAGCATATCACGCTGGCCTCAAAGGAGGGACAGAGGCAGACTAGCTGCTGGTGGGGGGAGGCTGTCGAGAGCTGAGAACTTGCTGGTTCGTGATGATGGGAAAGAGTAACAAAAGAATAGCCATGTTATAGCGCTCCCCGACTCCCCCCGTTGACGGTTGCTACTACACCGCTGACGGCCGTTACCATCCTAAACCCGGCAGGTGCAGATCAGACACTAGATGCGACTCATCTTCTACTCACAAAAATCCACGGATTAGTCACTCATTGCATTGCTGTATCTCCCTGAATTGTTTTCATGCAATAAACAGGCCAACATGTTACACGGTGGTACAATGGCTGTATGGAATTCCTAGTGAGTGAGAGTGAGAATACGCCATACACATAATTGGTATGACAACCAGGCTAAGTTGTTCGTCCTGTCGCGTTCGGAATTAATTACTCACATTCATGTGCAGAGGTATAGCTGAAACATGAACAAAAAGAAAGCGGTACAGTTTGACGTGACACAATAGCTAGTAGTGGTAGTAGTGAAGAGGCTTTTGTACCGTGTTAGGCAAGTGTTGGCCTGTCAGGAGACTCATCTTGAAATTCCCATAGTATTAGTCGTTTGATCCGAATACTGTCGTGACGATGGTATGTCCTTGAGCTCCCCAATGTTGTCCATAATCACACCCAGCCCAGAAAATATCCGTTCTCCAGCATGCGCCGTCTGCGCATCTGCCAGCAAGGCCAGGAGACCCAACACCAACCTCACGCAACCTCGATCCCTTGCTCCATCCCTTTGCGCGTGCTCGCGAGCGAATGCGTGCTCTAAATGCAGCCAAAATGGACAGGATGTTTGCGAAACCTTTCATCGCAAGTTTGGAAGGTCACATCGATGCCGTGGAAGTGCTCTGTAAGAAACCAGGGACTATCAATATCGTCGCCAGTGGTAGCTGGGACGGCGGTGAGTCCTTTATACAGTCTATAACATATAGACCAACCGGTCACAGGTGTCATCGTGCATAATATCGCCGAGCAAAAACAATCGCTTCAGATACAAGGCGCCCACAAGGGAAAAGTATCTGGGCTCTGCTTTGCAGACAGTGACAAACTGCTTAGCTGTGGTGTAGATTGTAACATCAAGCTCTGGGATGTTTCACCACAGGAACAACACTCTGTCAGAACTCTTGCACCATTCATCATCTTCCCCACCCGACTGACAATCAATCCAGCAACAAAAACCGCTCAGCGTGTTCGCCGGAAAATCACCTTTCAAGTACGGGCTTCCGTAACGCACGAGGCTGTCATACTCATGTGATCCCATAGCTCAATTGATCACCACAGATCAGATGCCTTGTTTGCCACCGCATCGAATATAGTTCAAATATGGGATGAGACCAAGTCACTATCCTTTGCCATGTCGCATCTGCCTGCTGCTGATTATTTCCCTCCAGGAGTGCCGCTACCTCCAACCTCACTTTCCCCACAGCCACTGAGACGGTCACCTCGGTGCGTTTCAACCTAGCTGAAGCGTCTGTGCTTGGAAGCATAGGTTCCGATCGCAGTTTCACGCTCTATGATATCCGCACGGGTAAAGCCGAGCGGCGGGTCATCATGCAGATGCAAAGCAACGCTCTATCGTGGTCACCAACGTTCCCTACGTCAGTGCTACTAGCATCAGAGGACCACAACCTTTATACATTCGACGTCCGCAATCTGTCGACTCCAATGCATATTTACAAGGCGCATGTTGCCGCCGTTATGAGTTGTGACTGGAGCCCCACAGGTCTGGAGTTTGTGAGTGGTGGGTGGGATCGAACCCTGCGCGTATGGAAGGAGGGGCGAGGTACACAACCAGAGGTGTATCACACCAAGCGCATGCAAAGGTAAATTCATCGTCTTTCTTCTCCGAAACATTTCTTCAAGCACTTCATAGGGTATCGTCGTCAATATTCACTGCGGACGCACGATTCGTTGTTTCAGGATCGGATGATGGTAACGTCAGGGTATGGAAAGCCAAGGCTTCAGAAAAATTGGGGATCATTACAGCACGTGAGCGTGCTGCAATCGAGTACCGCGAGAGTCTCAAGGATCGATGGAAACACGACCAGGAAGTTGGCAAGATATCGCGGTAAGTTAAGAAATGTTTACGGGGAATTTGTCGTCTGAGCCAATCTAGGATGCGGCATCTACCCAAGCCTGTGTATCAGGCGTCAAAACTCAAGCGGACGATGCTCGAAGCTCAGCGTGTCAAGGAAGAACGCCGGCGGAAGCATACTCGCGCTGGACAGAGCAAACCCAAGGCGGAGAGAAAGAAAGTCATTCTCGCAGAACATACCTAGCAATGCTTTGTCTTTTTGGTGGTGCCATTGCAGGCAATGCGATGCCTCTTTCGATACGAGCCACAACAAGCAAGTCAAATAAACTTGTATAACGCATCGAAGCAACTCGCATGAAAGGGTAGGTCTCACGTAACGACAGACGACAAGTTTCACTGCGAGATAACATCCTTCAGTTGGGTGGCTGGGGTCGCCGATCGGTATGCTCTTGTCTGTAAGCGTGCTTTTGTGGCTTGTTCGAAAGCATATGCAAGACCAATGAGCTTGTATTCGCTATACGCTGTCCCGATGAATGCAATGCCAAACGGCATGTTTGGGGTACAACTGTGTAACGGTGCAGGGTTCAAAGGGGTAGGCTCCGTATGCTGTGGATAATGACCGAAGGGAACTATGTGATGTTTCTTGGTGGGCTAGACATTCGACCCATGATCATTTCACTCACCAGAGATGATTGGGTAACCAGAGACCCCAGTGGGCTTTGTCGCGAAGCCTGACAGAATCAATGCGTGAAGAAACCCATCAAAGCCTAGAAGTATTCACGCACTGTCAGTTGGCAAAATCAGGGCGTCCAGCTGATGAGTTTGGAGGGCCGCATCTATTCCTCGAGTGCGTCCCAGCTCCCAATCCTCTGCCAATGCGGCATAGTATTTCTCGTCAATCTGGCTTGCCTCAGATGCAAGCAACCTTGAACAGATCTCAGCACCACTGACGAAATGCGTACAACATGACAAACTGGGATTGATCCGTGTAGTAAGGTGACGGTAATTCGACGTCTGCATGCGCGAGGTTGAATTTGATAACGTCTGCTAAACTCCTCACCCCGGTGGGGACTTCCACTAACTGTGCCAGGTACTTGTTTAAAGCTGGCTTAAAGTCGACTGTCAAGACTATGTCCTCTGCATTTGATTGTTTCAACTCCTGGGCGCTTGGGAAGTCTACCGGGTCAATGACGTGTGCCCCCAATTCACGGAAAATGTCAAGTGACTTCTGGAACGTGTCGTTGATGACAGCGTCGTCCTGGAAGAGCGCCCTGGGAACCCCAAGCCGTTTTCCTTGCAGTGAAGCGGCGTTTAATGCGCCCGTGTAGTCAGGCCATTCCTTGGGTGGGGGCAGACCGATGTCACAGTTATCACTCGGATCTTTCCCAGCAATGACAGAAAGGAGGAGTGTCGCGTCAGCGACACAGCGAGCCAAGGGGCCAACCGTATCTTGGTGAGGAGAAATGGGGATGACTGATGGCATACTCAGCAGGATTTAGTCCATGTATGGGTCACCACCTTACCTCCGGAGCGCGAAACAAGGCCAACGGTAGGCTTGATTCCCACAATATTGTTCCGACTAGCAGGGAGAACGATGGAACCTGTTGTCTCTGAACCAAGGGCGGCTGCTGCGAGACCTATCGCCGAAGCAACGGCACTGCCGGAGCTGGAAGCACTTGGGTCGAGGTTTGGATAATATGGGGAAGTGGTCTGCCCACCGCGAGCAGAGAAACCGTTGGGCACACTTTCAGCACGGAAGCTCGCCCATTCGGACATACTTGCTTTGCCCAATAATATAGCACCTGCTTCGTGGAGTTTTGATATCACAAACGCATCACGAGGGACGACAGATCCCTCGAGTGCATATGAGCCTTTGTATTGCAGATCAGAACTAATGATCCACAAGACAAGATGTACTCACCAGCAGTGGTGTTCATGCTATCGCGAGAGCTTAGAATCGTTTTATAGGCGTATCAACTCTGGGTAGCTTACCCCAGTTCATAGACTGTTGCGATGTTGTCTTTGATCAAGATAGGTATGCCATGGAGTAATCCACGACTGCCATGCTCAAATCTTTCAACGTCCAGCTCTTCAGCTCGACGCAAAGCGGTAGTATTTATCTCTGAGACCGCGTGCAGAGCTGCACCTTTCAAATTTACCTCCTCAATTCTCGCCAAGTATGCCTACGAAGGTGATATTGTAAGATGCAAAGGAAAGACGCCCAGAATACCTTTACAAGGTGTGTAGATTTGAACAGGCCGCTCTCTAGGCCATGTTGAATCTCGCTGATGGTGGCCTCGTAGAGGTCAGGGAGGTCAATCTCAGCGTCAGATCTTCGCATGATGAGTGATCGAAGTCAAGCGATTTAAATGGTAAAATAACTCCTATATATCTTGCTTACCGCCGGGTTACTCAATTTGGCTACTACCTCACGTGATGGCACAGGATACAAACAAGGCCAAACATCCGAACGGAGGCTCGACAGTTATTAGACCACAGCAACTTGTCCTTTTCTACCTCCTTCGTCGTTCTCTTCATTTGACCATGTCTGATTCTGACGGTGACATTGACGACGAACTCCTTGAACTTGCCGGAGCTACTGAGAAGAAACGAAAGCGCCAGGCCAGCGGCTCGAAGCAGTCGGGAAACAAGAAGCGCAAAGCAAGGTATGTACTTGCCCAAGCTTAGTTTGCACCATCTTCTTCACGCCGGTCCTGCTAGTGCTTCCGACAGCGACTCGGATAATGTCCCGGAAAGCGAAGAGGGTGAGGATGCCAATCCCTTTCCTTTGGAGGGCAAGTATGAGGACGATGCAGATAGGGAACGGTGAGTTTTACTCTGGGTACTACAACGTAGCTTTTGACACCATATTCTCGATGTTACCGACGTTTCACCAAATAGACTACTTGGCATGTCTGAGATTGATCGAGAGAATATTCTCGCTGAACGACTGGAACAAATGCAAAAGATACAAGACAGACGGAAACTACAGGAGATGATCAAGCAACAGAAGAATGGCTCAGGCGATGCAGATGCAGTGGCCAAAGCCGCGAAACGTACTGACAATACCCCCATCATTACAAGGTACCGTCTAATGATTAATTCGCAGGCCAACATGCTGTCAGAGGGGCTACAAAGGAGAAGTCGAAGAAACTTGACGAGCTCAAAGCCCGACGCAAAGCAAAGGATGAGAAAAAGCGCGTAAGCATGGACATTGCTAAAGCCAGCTTTGTCTCTCATGGCTTCTAGACTCACACGAACTCTCCCAAACGGGACCGTTCATCATCACCTATGGACATGGATACCTCTTCTGGCGAGGAAGATGGCCAAATCACTAAATATGAAGAGGAGGAAGAAAGGGATCGCAAATTGTTTTCCAAACAGCCTAACCCTGACGATGAACCAATCACTGTTGAGGATCTGTCGTCATGCAGACTTACTCGGGACATGCTTGCCAAGTATTGTATGACACCTTGGTTTGAGGACTATGTCAAAGGCAAGTCCGATTCAGCGCCTGTTCATAACTAGCTGAAAGCTCCGCGTACAAGGCGGTTGGGTACGTTACCTGATTGGCCAGGAGAACGGCGGACCAGTGTATCGGTTATGTGAGGTGACGAGTGAGTCCAATTTAGTGTTTTGCTACCGCTGCGTTAATAGGCTGCAAGATCTCGGTGCCAATCTCACACGACCGTACAAAATCAACGAACGAACTGTCAACCAAACACTTGAGCTTAAACATGGCAAGTCAGTTAAGACGTTTCATATGGACAAAGTCTCCAATGCAGCTTTCGATGCAGTGCGTAGTTCATTTTTCTCCTTCATCAGTTCTGATGTGGCGGAGTGTAGAAGGAGTTTGATCGACTTTTCAAAGCGTGCGCCGTGGACGAAGTGCGATTACCTTCCAAACGACAGCTAGAAAAAAAGACTACTCAAATTCACAAGCTCGCTACGCAACCCATGACAGAGGTCTGGGTGTCTCCTGCAATTGTTTGTCAAGTACGGCGCTAAGGTATCATTTTAGAGTGACGTCGCAGCGATGGTCGCACGCAAGAATCAATTTAACCAACAACAGAGCACGGGAGCTATTACGATGGAACGGTCCCGCCTTATCCAAGCAAAGACGCTAGCTTTGCGACGCCGGGATTATGCCGAAGTTACCGACATCGAGGCAAAGCTAAAGGAACTTCCTGTCGTCCAAACTAGCCGAGAAGAAGAGGAAGAATCACTTGCCGACAAACTCGCCAAAGTCAACGAGCGGAATCGTAAAGCAAACCTGGAAGCTGTGCGAAAAGCCGAGCTACTCGAGGCTGAACGGAAACGAAGAGATCGGAAGCTTGCCCATGCCGGAGCCTCGAGCGTCGCCACGGCATCCGACCCGAGCGCAAGACTGAAGACCATACCGAGGATGTTTAACGATACATCCAGGTTTGTACTTTTTTTTTTCAAAAAAGGAAAACTGGTTTTTGGATTTTATGATACTCTGTCGTGCCAACCACATTCGTTCACCCTGTGCTGGAACAGGTCATCTACGCCAAACGTGAATGGAACGCCCGTCCTCGCACCGCAACCGACTGAAAGCTCGCGACCCGTGTCCCCACTGCCATTATCGTCCGCCCTCACGCCACGGAAAGACAAGACTTCTTTGGAAGCCTCCGTGATAGAAAGCATAGAAGTCGACCTTGGGGATTTCTGAAAAATTTTTGGGCATCATGTATCACCATATCCTTTTTTTTTTCGTGGAACGCGCATGTTGGGGGTGGTTCTCGTGGTGACCATCTGTGTTTTCTTTTTTCTTTTTTACGTCTTGACTTCATCGTCCCTGTGTATTTACTTTACGAGGTGGAGGAGATTGGTTTACTTTCTCCTTTAGCCCGAATATATTAAATCCTTTTGTCGATACATGTCGCACTGCTGCGAGTGAGCGAGAACTTGAATCAACTGTGTGCTGCAGGAATTCGCGACAACAGAGATGTCACCAACAAGTTGAAGCGCTTCGGCCCTCTGAGACTGAGGGCGTTCAAAGAGTACTCCAGGACTTGTGTCCAACCCGGAACCCAGGACATATGAAAGCAACAACACCAAAAGGGTCCCATCCCAAGATCCAATCAATTCTCGAGTGTCATCGACGATTCCATTAAAACATTAATTCACCGCATGTACACTCTGGTTCCGATACCGACTACGAGTACCTTTGCCAAAATCTATAAACGAAAAGAAAAAAGGGGGTGTGGGGGGTGTGGGGGCATCCCATTCTCATCCTCTGAACGTGATAAATTTAAATACCCACAAAAAATGGCAAGTATATACAACACCGTCCATCCGTGCACACATCACGGTCCATCCACGCTCACTTTTTGCGCAGTCACTGACACGACGGGCGGTGCGGCCGTATACGGTATCAACAGTGACGTCGTCCGGCTCGCCGCGAACATGGTCGGTCCACCGCTCTCCCCGGGTGGGACACCGACGACGGAAGGGGCAGGGGCGATACCTGGACCAGGGGGAACCCCAGGTCCGCTCGTGAGTATCCCAGAGGGTGTCACGCCAGGTCCGCCACTTGTGGTAGACAGGACGCCCGGGACGCCGGGACCAGTGGGTGGGACGACACCTGGACCTGCGAGGCGGGGAGAGTACCCCAATGGGGTCATACCCAACTTTGGCACGGCTGGTGAAGGCTTTCGTGAGAGCGGAAAAGGTCCGGTGGATGTCGAGGAAGACGGAAGAGGTACGTTCAGCGCAGAAATCGAAGGCGATGTCGTCAATATGGATGTGGGTGGTGCACGGGGAGGTGACGTTGTCAGCGGTCGGGGCAACTGCGATAACCCATTTGGAGTTGCGTTTGAAAAACGGTGTGGCACGGGGGTGTGGAAGCGCTCAGGAGGAAGGGGGAATGGCGCTGACAGAACATTCGAAATTGCAGGGCCTGACTCACCTGGACCGGGGGTCCAGCCATGTCGAGGCGAAGAAGCTGCGGAGGAGATGGTGTGATGCGATGGTGCGAGGACGAAGGGTGTTGCGATTGGTCGGTCGCATTCCCTTTCCCTCTCGCGTTCCCTCTCCCGCTCTCGTTCCCTTTCCCGCTCCTCGTAACTGTGTGAGGGGGGAAGTGGGTGGGTAGAAGGAGGTCGACTCCCAGGCATGCTACTCCCTCCGAACTTTGCTTCGTCTCTCTTCCAATGCGACTTGGAGGAAGGGTTCGCAGACAGATTGATGATCTCCATCGTTTGTACTCCTGGCGCAGAACCAGAGCCCAGGGGAAGCGGAGAAGCTCCGTCAGGACCGGATGAACTTGCACCGGAGCCCGGCACAGAGGGATGGTGGTGATGTACGACGTGATGGTGGTGCCTGTGATGGTGATGCTGCCCGACGTGATGGTGCGGTGGTACGTGCGATGTTCCGTGTTGGTGTTGAGTATGCTGGTGCGGGTGTTGCCCATGAGGATTAGGGTGCAGAGGGTGTTGGGAATGTTGGTGAGAATGGGACTGGTGTGCGTGCACTGGGTGTGGTTGATGAAGGGGCTGAGCAGGGTGTTGTTGCAGCTGGTGGGTATGCGAGTGCGGATGGGTGTGTTGATGCAAATGACGGTAGGTGGGGGTCGGGACAATCGGTTGGATTTGGGATCTCTCTCTCTCCCTGTCGCGTTCGTTCCTCTCGAATCGTTCCCTCTCTTCCCTGCGCCGCGCGTCCCCAGCGGCCCAATCCATGCCTCCAGGAGGCTTTGAATTCCAAGCAGGGTATCCGGGTCCCATGTTGGGGCCAAACTCTCTCTCCCGTTCTCGCATCTCTCTCTCGCGCTGCACCGCCAGTTCCCGATCACGTGGGGTGAGCTCTCGCTCCCGTAATTCGCGATCTCGCTGGATCAACTCCCGTTCTCGCTCCACGAAACCGGAAGGACGTTGGATTCGCGCCCCTCCAGGACCGATGACTGGCGTGCTTGTCGTACCTCCAGGGCCGATCACAATACTTGTTCCACTTCCTCCAGAACCAATGGGATATCCTGTCGGACATGTTCCAATAGAAGGGGGTCCCTGAAATACGCCCATCGCCGGTTGCGAGAACGATGGCCCGTCAGTATTGGCGATGCCTGGACCAGGTCCAACAATGACATTCGGTGTATTTTGTGACGGTGCAGAGGATGGTGGTGGTGGTGCAGCAGGACCGAGCCCAGGTCCAGAACCACCAAGTGCAAGTGGCGGTCCTCCGATTTGAGTGGCATTATTTCCAGGAGCGATGCCGGGACCTGAATTTGGTGGGTAGGCCTCGCCGGGACCGAGCCCGAGCCCGTTCACTCCAAACCCTGGGGTTGGCGTGGGACCTCCAAAGCCGATGGCCGCAGGACCAAACCCGGGTGTGGTATTGTTATAGCCGACGCCGACGCCTATTGGAGGAACAAATCCCATCCCGAACCCATATCCCAACCTCCGGTGCTGGAAGAGAAACTCGAGATCGGCTGCTATCTCGTGTGGAGAGAGGGTTGCAAGGTCGGGATAGACCGTTGTTCCACCTACGAAATCACGAAGCAAGTCAATTGTACTGATACACAGCTGACTAGTGATTGGCATACTCAAGCCATCAAGCCCAGGGTAAACGCCAAGACCTTTTGCATAAGATAGTTTCTTGTTTGCTGCAAGATGCGAGAGATGGGATGGTAGAGGAAAGGTGTTTGCAATCTGCCGGAGGGTAGGTGCGGGTGGGGGGTTGAGTATCGCACCGGGTATACGCCGAGCTAAAGACAGGTTGGCTCGCGAAGGAGGTGAGGATTGATGTAAACGTACCTCCCGGAGGCCGCTCGACTGTTCTCCTCTCCCTCTCGAGCTTGCGGCGCTTTCTGTTTGTCTCTGCGATCATCTCAGTCTGAAGTTCGGTGCGAGCAAACTGTGAATAATGACAAGGGGATCAGCAAGATGAATATATGCGCGCAAAAAGAAGGGGAATAAAGTCACGCTTGAACACGTCACAGATCCACGAGTGTCTCGCTATATCTATACTCACATCCCAGGCTTCCCAACACCACGTCTCTTCCTCGCGCCTCTTTCTCGTAATTGCGTCGATCTCGTATGACCTCTTCTTTGAGGCGAGCATCAAACGTTTGTCGCGTCGTTTCGTCAGTTCGCTCTGGAGATGGTGAAGCTCTGGGTGGGTACCTGATGCGATAGAGGTGGATAAGGTGAGGGGAGGGCGACAAGGATGTGTACTGACCGTCCCAGACCAAAGCTTCCTCCCATGCAAAGCCCTCCATTTTTTCTACATAGACCCTCTCTCTCAAGAGCGCGAACTTGAGTTCGATGGTTGCCAGAACGTCGAGGGCCTCTGCTCTGTGGGCAGGCTGAAGATCCGGATCCTCGTCCTCCTGCTCCTGCTCTGGTTCTGGTTCGACGAGTGGGGCGGGGGAGGGGGGTTGTGAGGGCTCCTCTGGTTGAGCGTCTTCGTCTTCGTCTCCGTCTGGTTCCATGTCGCGATCTGGGGGAGGATGGTGATCGTCGTCATCAGGGGTGCCTGGATCTTGGTCTTGGTCTTCGTCCGGTACTGGTCTAGGTAGGAGGTCTTCATCTGGTGGGGATACGGTTGGGTCTAGCGAGGCGCGGATAGAGGGAGGGACTGATGGGAGGTCAGCGACAGGGTCTATGGCGGAGGCGGAGGGAGGAGCGGATTTTAGATTGGTGTTGAGAGTGGGACGAAGGGGAGACTGTCGAGGGGGGGTGGGGGCGTCGTCATCGACGAGCATTTCATCTTGGTCTGAATTAGAAGGAGAAGGGGAGTGGACGCGGAGGCGGGTGTCACTGTAGTCGCCTTCTTCGTCGGAGGTGGGGGCATTTGGGTCGTAAATCTTGTAACCTTGTTCCCAGAGATGCTTGAGCATCCTGTCGTGCTGGGGCAAGCTTATCCTTGGCCTGACCCTGACACCGCGCTTTGATCGGGGTACTTTTGTGCGATCAAAGGGCATGGGGACGACGACTTTTTTGCGGGGCATGCGGGAGCGAGATAGGGATTTGCGTTGAGAGAGCTTGCGATCGAGGATGTGATCCTTGCGTGGATCGGGGTCTTCGCCCTCTTCTTCCTCCATGGCGCGGGGAGGGGTAGGGAGCTCTTCCTCCTCTTCCTCTTCGGCATCGGGGGAAGCGGAGTGGGATTTTAGTTGTGAGGTGTGGGGACCAGGGTCTGAGACTGCGTGTGGGGGACGACTTGGG
>JBBPQT010000332.1:0-17781 GCA_038092715.1 Boletus smithii | reverse complement strand
TGTCTCTTTCTTCAAATCACGCAATTCTTGTTCAGCCGAGATAATGGCACCAGTGTGTACCGCACCCGCAGGGACGTCGCCAGGGGCACCAGTTGGGGGCTTTGGAGGCAAAGAAGGGTGCCCTGAAGGTAATTGACTGGCACGATGTGCTTGATAAGTTTGGTGAGGAATGGATGAAAGGGGATCTTGAATCGTAGTAGCGAATTGGACCCGACGGGGAAAAAAACCGGGAGGTGGTAACGGTGGAGGTATGCCGCCTAGTGGACTTGTATAAACACTGCCATTGAAACCGGGTGGTGGCGGTGGTGGGGGAGGAAGCATGAACGATGGCGTGCTCAATGGTATATGCGGAGGTGGAGGCGGGAATGGCGGAGGAACTGTATTCAGCGGCGCTTGATTGTTCTGGTCTGCCCGAGCCTCAGTACCGTTCTGCAACAGTTGCACAATGCAAGACGAACTTGAAAAATGATTTGGTGGAGGTCCTTCTGGCATGGGGATGTCATCGTCACTGCCGTTTTCAGAGTCCTCCAACCCAGCACCTGGTGGCGGGCCCTCAGGCATGACAATATCCTCGTCCGAGTCTTCGAATGGATGAGCACTAGAACAGAATACAGTACAGAAGTAAAGATCCCACCTCCGACGCTATCCACTTCATCCGTGGCGAGAGCTGCGAATGTATATAATGTATGGATAAGATGAATTCCAATTGAACACTCACGCCTCTCGATGTAAGGCATACCAGGAGGGGGGACGCCGTAAGGGTTCATCACAGGGTCGTAGTAGATACTGCGTTCCGGATGCCGGGGAAGACCATGTTTATTGAACAGGTTTCTTTTCTGTTCCATAGGAGGTACTTCCTTCTGATCTTCGCCCTTTTCCTGTTTACGCGGGCGATATACGAGCCTGCGCTGTTCGGGATGGTCTTTGACATATTCGTCCTTCTTTTCCATGATCTTTGACAATTCATTTTTGAGATTCGTCAGCCGGGACTTGTCTGAGGCAGATAGTTCGGGGCTTGCTTCAAGTTTTTCGATTTCATCCTCCAGGTCTGAGACATGATGAGTAGGCGTACTGAAAAGGAATGACGAGGCCGACCTTGCGTATCTTTCTTGACCAAAGCAAAGTCGCGGGCCTTGGTTCTATCCGCCTTGTTCTACTGCAAGAGAGTGCATTAGAGAGCAAACGAAAGATTTCCAAGAAAACATGCCTTCTTGAGTTCCTTCTTGCGTTGCGCCTTTCCTGAGTGGGGTGGACTGGTGAATGGCGAAACAAAGGCTGAATGAAAGCTTCACGCACGGTAGGCATCGGCAGGGTTCAGATTTTTTCCCTTTGCCATGGTGGTATGGAAGCAGCAGGATGTTGATTCCACGTGACTCTGACTGGAGTCATAGCATTCGCCGGCGAACTAGGACCGCACCACTCGGTGGCCAGTCTCCCCTTCCAAGGGAACGGCCCCAGCAAGGTCTCCAGCGACGTCAAGATAAGTAGAGTGCGATATCAGGCCCATGTCAGTCCCGATGGCCTCTGAGCCGTCTGGACAGAACACTCCGAAGCGACCCTCCAAGATGGCGTCCTCTCAGTCTCTGAATCATCTCCTCAATTTCACTTTGCCTCCGAGGCAAACTCATTCTCAAACCCTGCCCAGGCGTGGCAAGAAGTCCACCACTTATGGCGTTTGGAACAAGGAGAGTGGGTACCAGCCATCAGCCATTTGTCCCAGCGCTAAATTGATTCCCATCCAGGGTTCGTGAATGCCCAATATCGATTCATCATGAATCCTACGGGCGACTATACGGTCCATTTCGCGGATCCGGACATGTATGTTCTCTTCATTCTTATGTCTCGCTGTTTACTGAATTCACCTTCTAAAGTTTCTTCCAATGGCAAGATATATTACAGGTCGTCGTCCCGCGAGCGTCAGCCTATGCATCGACAACAAGTGGGGAGACTCGGGGTCCAGATGAGGGCTTGACTACTTGTCCTATCTGCCTTTCCCCGCCTGTTGTTCCTAGGATGACGAAATGCGGTCATGTTAGTGTCTACAGTCGTATTTCCATCTCCCTACTGAATTATTTCAGGTATTCTGTTTCCCATGTATCCTCCATTACTTGAGTCTGTCAGACAATCTTAAATGGGCTCGCTGTCCCATCTGCTTCGACTCCGTTAACGCGAAGCAACTCAAGAGCGTTAAATGGTTCGAAGGATCAACTTCATTGGGCGAAGTCTGCGATAACGCTGCTTTGGGCAGCCCATCTTCCTGCTCCCTCGATCATCCATTTGAGACAACTCCTCGTACAGGTTCTTTCATGCGCATGCGTCTTATGCTGCGTCCCCAGATAACCACTTTGGCACTCCCTCGCTCAAAGACGTGGCCTTCGGACCTTCTTCCACCTCACCAGGCCCCATTCCATTTCCTGCCCGACGTATACAATTTCGCCAAGTTCATCCTGGCCACTCCGCAATATCTGATTGCGGATCTCTCGAAGGATCTGGATGTGTTGGGCGTCGAGCGGCGCTCCATGATGGCTGTGAAAGATGAACTCAGTATCGTGTATATTGATACTGCGGAGGAAAAGCTACGTCATCAAATAGCGAAAGCGGCTGCTCTTGAATCGCCCCTACTTCTCAGGACAATCGACAAGGTTCGCAGGGAGTACGAAGACCTTCAGCGTCGCGATGCGCATATTACCAGTCGAAGTGAAATCGAGCCAGCTGGCCTGCACGAGACTCCGGATGCATTTTTGGCGACTCGGCGTTTGCCATCATTTACGAATAACCAATCATTGGATACATCTTTGCTAGTGAAATCAGATCCTGCAACCCAACCCAACCGGTCGGTGCAGCCCACTAGCAACAGAAACCATCGACAACGTCGCAATTTGAACCCGCCCCCTCCTTCGACACAAACTTATTACTATTATCAAGCAGCTTCAGGCCTGTCTGTCTTCCTACATCCGCTAGACATCAAGATCTTATTTTCCCATTACAATGGATACGCCTCGTTTCCTGACGAAATTATTGTCCGTGTCGAGTCTGCCGCAGAGGGCACTGTCAATGACGACTTGCGCAAACGTTGCAAGTACTTGGCCCACATGCCAGAGGGTGCGGACGTTGTATTTATTGAAGCTGATCTGGAGGGAGTGGTAGGACCGGACGGCCTGAAGAATTTTGAAGGTGCACTCAAGTTGAGGACGGCACGAAGAAAGGAGAAGGAGAAGAAAGATGACCGGGCGCGTGCGCGGGCAGAGGAGAGGGAGAAGGAAAGGGTGAAACTTTTGTCGCGCGAAGAAAGCGTTGTCTCTAATTCTCTGGACCACCCACCACTTGCTCTCGAGACTGAGGAGCTTTCATCACGTGTTCCGACCGTTCAACCCACGTCTGGTGCATGGGGTTCAAGAAGCTTTGCCTCTGCGCTTCACTCTACCCCTTCCGTGCCCCGCCCCCAGGCGATTAACCGCAACGCGACTCCAGAGATTGGTGATGAATGGGACCTGGATGTTGCTTGGCATGAGCTTGAGCAACGGGGTGGAGGTCGCAGACGTGGAAAGAAGCTGGTGGTGCTGGGCGGTGGTGCTGGAGGACGGCGACGTTAGATCTGACATCCGATAGGTTAGGCTACAACCAGAACAGGTTTGATGTACTCATTCAACGTTCCCCAACTTTGTATCAATGGTCGACATAAGATATATATCCATGTCATACGCAGTTGATTTATTTTTGACTACTACTGAGAACGGACTTCCATTTCGGAGGCAATTTTTAAAGTCGGAGGCACCTATTGAACTGAACCGTATCCGTGCGGGCAGTTCTCCTGAGCAATGCTGGCAGATCCACTACGGATGTAACAAATTTTGGCAGTCACACATTCTCCGGTGCATGGAGCGGTAAGAATAGAACTCTTGCCCTGGTAGGTGTTGAAGATCTGGTTTACTTGTCAGAGACAACGCTCGATCCGGATTTTAACATGGTGCCCACATACCTCGACTAGAGTTGAGTTAACAGCCATTTCTGTAACGACGAAGGTCAATTGGAGGTCAGACTCCTGTCGTAGGACGCACGCTCGGTCACAAGCTGCCACCAAGTTGCGTTCAGTGGGTCATTGTCGCCCCAAGGGATGTCTGCACCATAGGTTTCCCTGGTACTATACTCCAGATCAAATGTGGGACCATATTCAACCTGGGAGTCGAGAGCACTGAAGGTGTTGACAGCGGCTTTATAACTGTCGAAAACAACGTTGGGGCTGTTTTTGTAGTTGCCAGATGCGACGTAACTCACGTATAAGCATCAAGAACTTCAAAAGTCTATGAGTAACCCAGAATTAGTATCTACTCCTCCAGGAACACGATGAACATACAGCAGAGTCGATCTCATAAACGCGGAAACCGGTGTTCAAGTTTGTCAGAGGAGTCACTGAAGGCCCAGTCTGGAAAGGGTCAACGAAGTTTGAACGAGAAAGTAAAGAGGAACATGCCCAGGATAATGTTTGAGCAGTGTCTGTGTTCATTACTGTGGCATTGTTCGTGTAATAGATCTATGTCTGGTTTTTAAAAATGGAGTGAACAGAAGTTTTGAAGGACTTACGGACACTTGATCCTCATGGGTATGACCCCAGAAGATATCTGCAGCAGGGTTAGCTAGCTATTTTCGGGGAAGATTCTGATACCGACTCGCAATGACATGAGGAGAGAAGCGATCGACACTGTAAGTCTTATCAACAAGGCAATGAGAATACAATAAACAAATACACCCACATTTGATAGACTGTTATACCCAAAGTTTCAGTTGAGAATAGGACCCTAGCCAGATACACGTACATAGATTTGTTGGGTTCATTAGCGAATTAGAGCCGTCCCAACCACTGATTACATGACCGATTATCCATACTGTCCTAGATCTGTCAATATGGACTGTGCCCTGTACGACTGTTTACATACCGCGATCGCCTGCATCCTCAGCATCTTGTAATTCGTCAGTCAGGAACCTCATCATGCCGGATGTATCTGGGTGCGAAGTGTTGATATAATTGAAGTAGTTTGATCTATGGATGGCTTAAAAAACGCTGGATAAGATGGTAAAGCCACTCACCGATACCCTAGAAAGAATGAAACGTATTACTGATATCCACACCGCATAGTTCACTCGTTTAGACGTACATAAATTTGTGTTCAAACTGATGATCCTCAGTCCGTCGGTGCGTTTCACCATGTATGCTGCATAGTGTGCACGGGAGTACTCGACTGAATCTTCGGGCAACCAGCCTTCGTAATTCCAAAGTGCAGTGACATGATCATACAGCCTAAATGCACATCAATATGCACATCAATATGCTAACAGACTCATACGACGTGGAATCCAACATACCATCCAAACTGCTGACCCAACTCGCCACCGAGAGAATAGGGCGCCGCTAAATCGGACGGATAACTGTCGTGGTTACCTAGCGTTGCATACACAGGACCTGGGCCAAGCATGCGTTTGAGGAGGTCGAACAACACGACCTAGAGACATCTCAGAATAATAAAACACATCCTTTGCAACCTTACCTCTGAGTACTCAACATAGGCCCTTTGATACGTGCTTAATAAGACACCTTGGGGATCCTGCCTGACTCACCTGGATAGTTGGTTGCTGGGATCATGGGCCAGCAAATCACCCGTGTAGAGCGTGAAGTTAAATCCAGTTGTCTCCGTTCCAGCTAAGGTTGGGATAGCCTCGAGAGTGGCAGCGATCAATGAATATGGGGAGTCGCTGCAAAGCTCTGAGACACAGTTCAGCGCATATAAGAGATAGTGAAGCACGCACCACAAGAAATAGCCAAATCGAGGTGCTGGTAGCAATGGTGTCTGCGGGCTTTGCCGGTTATAAGCATTTTCACGGCAACAGAGTCCGCTGGTACAGTTTGCCTCCGCTCCATTGGCGAAACCTGTAAGTCGATAAGCACGAGGGGAACAAGGGATGCCAATCCAAAGAGAGAGAAAATGCTTACGTGGATCAATATGGAGATCAGACACGTGTAATACTTTCAGACGCTCGCCGCTGGATTGCTTCGGAACGGGAAGGGGATTCGGCTTCGGCTTGGCAAACCACCCCGTGATATTCAAAGGCAAGGTATCTGGGTAGGAGCAAAGACCAAGGAATTGGGCACAGAGAAGCTGAAGAGCGTTAGAGATCTGAAATCATGGATTACCTTGCCGTGACACTCACTTGTCCGTCATATCCCCCGACATCGGCAAATGACATGACCTGCGTGAGAATCGGCCCGAGGGTGAGGGGGCCATAGCTCGCTTCACAGGACGACGAGTAACTGAAGTATTCGCACAGAGCAACAGTAAAGTTTGATCCTTGGTCAGGTGCACTTAGTGCAAGAAATTTTGCAATCTCCAGTGATGCCTGACAACGGGCGCATTGATTCGTGCCGAAGATTGGGTTGACGGAGATTGACTTGACCTGTGCAATAGCTAGTTCCAAAAGTTTTGAAGATCCGGCCACGGGTGGGAGTGGATGAGGATCTGATGTATCATTCTAGCTTGCAGATGAGAGGTAACTAAGTGAAAAACACTGGGGTCTCACCTGGGGAATGTCGTTGGGATCGGTGAGCGCATACGGGAACACTTTATGCTGAGAATGGCCAAAAGAAATTTAACACCTCCGAGTCGACACAGCTGTGGCAAATGATTGCTTACGGTAACCGGGTCCGATATGACTGGCTGAGGTTGCTCTGAGGTTGCTGTAGGGTTGTTGTAGTAATTGGGGTACAAGGAGGTGGGGAAAGCGCCAGGTACGGTGTACGCGGCCTGCTGGCCGCTTGCAAGCGCGGCGGCGGAGGCGAGCACCACGACAGAGGGCCACGCACTGTGTCTGAGCAACATCTCCCCTCAGACTCAAAGGATGCCGCAGAAGGTTCATCACCCGGGGACCCTTTTATGTGAGCATCTGAAAGGCACGATTCCTCCAAATTTCCACGACAACTGTAAGCGCTCGACACCCACTGGCTCAACTCACGAACGTGCATCACATCAAATGGTTCAAATCAATCAACCCCTGCGGATAATCGAACGTTGCAGCAGATTTGACTGGAGGATTTCCAGGTCGACTGAGTACAGTGACTTCTTACCTGTGACCATCGGTGGTCCAAGACCTGGTGCTGTCTGCATGACTTTGTTGAGATGCTTGCGCACACCAGGGATTGGGCATCATGCAGCCACACAGGCCAGAAAGACGTTGGGAAAAACAAGATGCCAAAGCTTGGTTACTTGCAAGTTACGCCAACTTGGAGGACGTTGTACTTTGAATAAGGCGTCGCACGCCAGACACTGCACTAATGTGGACGATTACCATGCGAGGTAAATGACCATCTTAGCCATCCATGACGATCAGACGAGCGTCAATAAGAGTACAGATAGACTGAGCTAAAGAATGTTTATAGTTTATCCGTCTCCGTCGCAACGCTGTCGACGTTGGGAACGCGTCATGATTATAGAACGACGGTGATTTTAGATTTCTATGGAGGCTGGATTACGAGTCAAACAAAAGGATCAAATGATAAGCCAGAGTGGACGCACACGGGCCGATCGATGCAATGACAACGTCCCAAACGCTTACACTGAGACCAAATGTCAAGTCGAGATGATGTAGGTGCACAAGAATTTTGCTGATTTGCAGAGATACACGAAGAGTAGATTGCGCTCACTGGATGAGCTGGAAGTTAACCGACGTGGCAACTACGAGGTTGTAGTGTTACGATACCGACCAAGGAAAGACTGGACATAAGAAATGGGTGCCTGTGGATAGTTCATGTATGGCTCGGATTTGAGGTTCGGGGAGAACGAGGGGTCTCGATCTCCCTTCGTCTGCGAGAGGCCTCTTCCTTGCGGGCAGCTCTGGATAGTGCCTTTTCCTCTGCTATTCTCCGAGACTCTGTCCAGAGACGGAGGGTATAATCATGGAGCGCTTGGGAATAAGATACGAAGGGATCAGTATGAGCCGTTGGCTGTGAATTGGAGAGCATGGGGGGACGGAGAGGGGAGAGGTGGAGCTGGCAGGGGGATGGAGTGAGAATTTAAATGATCGGTAGAGTCGTACGTATGTGCATGTCTCGGATCACTAGATCCTTGCTGAGCCCACTTCTACGGCGCTCCACCATCCCTACTGCAGGATCCAGTAGATCAACCCCCCCAACTCATGCTGGCTCACCGATAGGACACCCATAAATTTGTCAAGTGCGCCTCATGGGTGTTGTGTCCTCGGGCAAAGTTCAAGGCTCCACTCGCCACGGCCACCTATAATAATATCATATTCCGGACTCCTGGGTCGACTGGCACTTGGTCTTGACTAGGAATCTCTGCCCCGTTCCTTCACTGCTCTGTAGTCCAGGTGCACTGCTCCAAGTGGCACAAGGGCAATGCAGGCAACGAACTATGTTACTATCGTGTCTCAACTGAAACACAAGTCATTGCTCCACTCAGCCGACGCTTGTCGACGACGGTGAGAGACTTTATTCTTGTTTCCTATTGGTTCATCATAGTTTGTATGATGCGCATATTGAAGTTACCGTTCGCTTGGAAACCTGGGTCGAGTTTTATCCTGCGGACTAGTCAAAAATGTCATTACCAACCACCGGATCGTTCCAGGGCTACCTCGCGCGCATTTCTCTTTATCAATCAACTTGGTAACAAAGCAACATCGACTGTCGTTAAAGCACAACGGATGGGGTAAACGATGTACTGGAACTGTATCTTGGACAGGTCAAAATCCTGCCGGCTTTAACGATGGGCATGCATCAATGCACCGGTGCTATATTGCCAATTTGGACGGCACGGTGGAGCAGCAAAGCCAAGGGCACCAGAATGAATGTAGGGTCCGTGATCACACACATCCATAAACGCAATGTGGCCAAGGCTGCACTGAACTAGTGGTACGTCTGCCGTCCGATGTTGGCTCGAAGAGTCCGGAAAGCGCGAGACGTGAGATGTAACGTAATACTATGCTCTGCTGCAGCCGGAGTTCTGTGTTGACTATTCAAGAGAAGAAAAGGGTTATGTCGCAAACGCTCACAATAATGATACAAGTCGTGCACCATGCTCTGCAGTGCCTGAACACCAGATTGTTATTCATGAAATACAGTGTCCGCTTGCACAAAAAGGCCTTGACCATCTTTGAGCACTATGAAGGTTTTGTGGCTCTCTACCCATGGGGCAGGGTCTTGCACTACTGGAGACGGAGGCCATTTACCGACATTCTTGAGCTTTCTTCGCCTCGAAAGCCATGATTGTCCTATCTTGGGAGATATATAGCGGGATTCTTCAAAAGGAGCACTTTGTACGCAGCCCATGTTGGGTCGTTTTGCACTGCTCAGGGGTGAGTTACCCGGTTTCTGTGAAAGCACACGACAAGGCGTACCAGTAGAAGAGTGGGAGAGCAGGATGTGGGACGTGAACAGGGAGGGACAGTCGATTGGTTGTTGCAGCAGTCAGAATGCACTTATAATATCAACTTAGAGACCGACACCAGCTGATGCTGTGTAAAAGATGAACTGATGGACCGTTGTCAGCGAGTAACTACACTGCACGTGACGGCGTGTTGTGTATCGCTGTCAGTGACTTGAATCATTGAGCATGGCCAGCTCTGCGCTCAAGCATGTAAGTCTCTCAGCCCATCGTCCACGCCGTCCTGCTCATTCTACTCCAGGTCATCGCCCCCACAACTTTACAACAGGCGCAGACAGATGCGCTGCTCGCGTTACTCAACCTCGGTGACGCACCTGGACCTGGACCTGGACCTGCACCGTCCGGTACCCCCACCCAACCCAAGTCTGCACCCGCAGTCAAAACCCCATCATCCACTGCCCCTCTGGTCTGGAAAGTGTTTGTCTTGGACCAGCAAACGAAAGACGTCCTCGCAACAGTACTTCGTGTCCAAGATCTTCGCGATGCTGGTGTGACTCTACACGTGTACGCAGCTTCATTTTGTCTTTCTTCGTCGTCCTCACATCATCACAGTCAGCTACACTCTCAGCGTCCACCATTGCCGGATGTCCCCGCCGTCTACTTTGTCGCCCCAACCTTGGCAAACATACGCCGAATATCGGAGGACCTTGACAAGTGTCTATACGAATCTTTCCACCTCAATTTTGTCGAGCCACTACCTCGAGCACTCCTTGAAGAGCTTGCAGCTTCCGTCGCTACTTCTGGTACAGGAGAGTTAGTAGAACAGGTTGGTCTGTTCACCGTTTTGTGTTGAGGCAGGTTTCACACTAAGGGGCCCTCTATATCAGGTCGTCGACCAGTATCTATCATTTATCGCCCCATCCCCATCTTTATTCTCCTTGCTGTCGCCAGTGTCACCTCCAACCTCTCAAGCAGGTCCATCTCAACCTAGACCGCATTACTCGTACAAACCTCTCAACTCCCCATCGTCGACTGAACAACAGATCGAGGGTGAGATTGAACGCGTCGCCAGTGGAATATTTAGTGCCGTTGTGACTGCGGGTACGCGTCAGTAGTTGCTAAACGTTCATCGGAATCTAATCGATCCACAGGACATGTCCCGATCATTCGGGCTCCCAAGGGCAATGCAGCCGAAATGGTGGCCAAGAAACTCGAGGTCAAGATTCGAGATGCGCTACTTTCCGCCTCACGTGCCCATGGGCCGACCACCTCGCTCTTCCCACAGGATTCTTCTGGATTGTCCAATTTACAAAGGCCACGTATGGTTTTTTTCTTATCTCATCTTCTCGTCCTCGTCTTGATTAATTACCTTTAGTGCTGCTCATCCTAGATAGGAATGTGGACCTTGTTTCCATGATTTCTCATGGCTGGACATACCAAGCCCTTGTATCAGATTGTCTCGAGATCAAGCTTAATCGCGTCGTTGTCACCACCCCACAAAAACGTTCGTACGACCTCGATTCAAAGGACTTTTTCTGGGCAAAAAATGCTGCGAACCCGTTCCCTCAAGTTGCCGAGGACATCGACACTGAGTTAAACAAGTATAAGCAAGATGCCGCAGAAATTACACGATCGACGGGTGTGAGTGATGTCAATGATATTTCACAGCTGTAAGTTGGTGCTGCGGGAAATGTTTCAAAGCATGCAGTTGACACCACACAGCGACCTTTCGTCGAATGCAGCACACTTGAAGACCGCGATAACACAGCTTCCCGAACTCACTGCTCGTAAGGCGACGCTTGACACGCATATGAATATCGCCACGGCACTGCTCGAACAAATCAAGAAAAGAGGTCTTGATGAACTGTTCAGTACCGAAGAAGCGGCCAATAAGCAAGTAAGCGTTCCAGGCTGTTGCTTATGACGTAGCCTCACCATCCGAGTTACTAGACAGTGTCATCGATTCTAGAGATGCTTCGTGCGCCTCGGCCAGACGGGGCTTTCAGTCCCGAGGACAAACTCCGTCTTGTCCTCGTGTTCTACCTCTCTTCACCTGACAATGCAATTTCCAAGGACGATATTGCCGAACTGGAGAGAGAACTCAAAAGTGCAGGTGCAGATACGGCAGCATTCGAATATGTTCGACGAACAAGAGAAATCTCGCGTATGACTGTTTCCGCTGCCGTCGGTGGGACATCAACGCCTGTTCTGGGTGGTCAAGGGGAACTATTCAGAGGGTTTACGGCTCTTGGAAACAAAGTTCGTATTTTTGGGGGGCCACTCTCCTTTCCAGTTGACGACTCGTTCATTTCCAGCTCACCGACCGTCTGAAAGAGGGTGGCTTGGAAAACCTAATTTCAGGCGTAAAGAATTTCCTGCCGGCAAACAAATTACTACCTGTGACACGACTCGCCGAGGCACTAATGGATTCATCAGCCGCATCGAACCAGTCTTTGCAAGAAACCGACGAATATTTATTTATGGATCCCCGTGCACCTCGACATGCCCAAGGATTAGGTGTCTCTGGAACTGGTGGTGGACCCGGAGTTAGTGGTTCATCGAGTACTGGCAGAGCCCGACGTATGGCATTCACAGATGGTATGGTGTTCGTCGTGGGAGGCGCAAATTACGTCGAGTATGGAAATCTCGAAGAGTGGGCAGCCAAAACTGGGAAGCGCCTCACTTACGGTGGTACAGAAATTATTGATCCTGGAAGTTTTCTTGGTGTCCTACAGGACCTGGGCAAAGGCATCTCGTAGCCATACTATATAACGGTTGGGAGTTTCAAGTTGAGCAATTGGAACAGGATAATTACATCAGGACAACTACCAAATGACAGTCGAAAAGGCCAACTGAAATTGACTCAAGACATCCCAATGCTAAGATCAAGTAAATCACTTCCTGTTGTTGGAACGCATCATGAGGATCTGGACGAGACGAACGCTAGGGGCAGTGTCAGTGTGTTCGAGCCGACCATTATCATACTCACAAGATGTTGATCATGTCGAGCTCCAAAGCAATCGCCTCTTTCATGGGATCCCTGGGAATGACACCCATTTCTGCCATACGTGCATGTTGCAGAATCTTTTGAGTACTTGAGTAAAGAAGTTAGGAAGGTTGTATAGGATAAGACTGAGAAAATGCTCACTCATAAAGCACAAATCCGCCAAACACGGCTAGACCGCCATAAAGAGAGATCGACTCGGCGATAGCTAGCCCACGCATACCAAGCGGGAGGGCCATTGGAGCCAATGAAGAGAGGGCTACAACAGTCACACCTGCGAGAAGCGGACCACCCATGTACAGATACTTGTCGTTCCTGTTTAATATATGAGTGCCACAACAATGGAGTAACATACGGACATACTTTGCAGTAGCGCCAACGTAAGACAGAGACCCAACGACCCCGCACGTGTACAGCGCAGCACGAGACAAGATGGCTGGACTGAGGAAGAAAAGTGGGCTGAGTGTTGCCGCTTGACACGCATTGAACCCCTGCAAAGCTTTAGGTAACACACGTTATCAATACACCAGTGACTTGCCAGCCAGAAAAGGTGCTTCTGCACGGTTCTATCGGGAGGGGTGTAATAGACACCCATCATAGAGCCGATGCTCCCGACAAGACTCACGCCAAGTACAAGCCCTGTAAAGACACGGTTATGCCAAAGAATTTTGAAAAGTCGAAACCAAGAGTACATACATGGATTTGCTGACATGATTCTGAAAGCAACCCCGGACCTGAACATGCTTCGGGCAGCGAGTGCCGTAAGAACAAGGCCACCGCCAGTATACTTGAAACTCTCATGCAGATAGGACTGTTCGGCAGCAGTCAATGTGTCACGAGTGTCTCTGTTCAAGAAACCTTCTGCAACGATGACGGTGCCTGCCACAGCAGCCTACACACTTGAATCGACAAACGGAGGTGCATGCTATTGTTACGCACAGCTGTGATTGCGAATTTTTTCCAGGCCTCGTGTGAGGAGGCTGGTGTAACAGTCTGCGCATCTGTTATAATGGTGCGGGAGAGTTTGTACGGAGAAAGCGGAGAAAGTGTATCCGGACGTGTCCGGACGACATTCTTGAAGGTGCCAAAGCGTGCATTGGAGTTGGTCGAGAATGGCTGAACTCTTGGGCGCGCTGCAACTTGTAGTATATTGCGGGGCAGGGCAGGCTTGAGGACACGGGAGAGAGCAAGGGACAACATGGTGGTGTGTGTCGAAGAGAGTGCAAGTAGGAGGAAGAGCTGGTTAGTCAGTATTCATTAGTCAGATGCCGGTCATCGACGTCATTATAATGATATAAGCATTACATAATAAACATCTCACTACAAAGGCAACTTTGCCGGATCGACAACACCGACTACCTTGTGTTCCATTGCCAGCGCAATCAAACTCTTTTCTCCCCATCTCTTCCAGTCAATCTCGAAAATACCCGTCTTTTCTCCGCACGACCAAGTCCAATTTCGTTCTCGCGTCTCCACCAACAGTCAGCCCTGTCATTCACTTTGAGAGGCTCAACTCTGCCTACCTTGACATCATACATATTTAATGAACCATCACCACCGCCACTCGCCAGTAGAGTCCCGTCTGGGCTGAATGACAGGGCGAACACATACTTGCTGTGATCCGTGAACACTTTCAAGCAGTCCCCCGTCACCGAATCCCATAACCGGGCTGTACAATCAAACGATGCCCTGTCCCACAGTGAGATCATACACATCGGCAATCATCCGGCTCAAGTGGCTTACGTTGCTACTAGTTCGTGCTCCCCCGCCTGGGTGTTCGGACTCCACTTAACGGAAGTTAGACATCGTTTGTGGCCCTTCAGGACAACATGAGTAGATATCGGCTTTTCCGAGTGCGGATGTTCAATATTCCATATCCGGGCGGTCGTGTCATCGGAGCATGTAGCTAGGCGTGTACGTGATGGGTTGCATTTGAGCATATTCAATTCTCCTTCGTGTCCCCTGCTCCAGTGTCAAGTTCAATAACGGATGTTTGGGTCGACCAACATACCTTAGAGTTTGGATAGGTTTAGTTCCGTTCAGAGAAACGATGTGAACGACACGATCACTCCCACTGCTCGCGAATGTAGAATCGTCGATCCAATCAACATCCAGACAACAAGCTTCTGACACGCCTTATAAGGCGAGTTCCACCTGGTGAACCCAACAACACATTACCTTCGTGATTTCGATATTGTCGATATAGTCTCTTGTTTTTGATGTCCCACACGCATGATGTGCTGTCCAAACTTGCGGTAGCTATCCATTGTCCAGAAGGAGAGAACTTGGTAGCGAAAATAGGACCCTTCAAAGTATCAGTACAACCCACTGAGAGAACGTGGCTTGTGTCTAACCTTATGGTGGTCATCTGTGAGATATGCCTTTCCTGAAGAGGTGCAGACTCGAAGTATTGCGTCGTACGATCCTATCGCAACTAGCGAACCGTCGGGGCTCCAGTCAATGGAGGTCAAGTCGGCTTGGGAAGAGGCAGCAAGGTTGGACAATGTTAATGTCGGACGCGGGAGGGAGGTTGGGGAACCCTCATGTGAGCCAAACGGAACGTTCCAATAGTTGACTGTGGCATCGCGTGACCTGACGTGTTATGAGTCAAGTCAAGGTTGGAAGCAAATGATCTATTCCGCACATACCCCGATACTAGCTGTCCCGCTGTAGTTGGGCTCCAAGCGACTACGAAGACCTAGAAGCTCCATCACTGTGAGTCGTCGTTGACTTGCGCGAAACTTACCTCAGCCTTGTGTGCTTGCAGTAATCTGACTGCGTCTAGACGTTTCGTCTTCGGTTTCTTCACCACATTGTCTAAGGTTAGTTGCTGTAAATCAGACGGTTTCGCTTCCTTCGGGACAATGCTGGAGGGTCCTACGGATACAAGTTACATCATGGTGCAACTGTCAAACACGATTGGCATACCATCGACAGCCATCGCCGTGTGATTGTCTTCAACCTCTTTTCTGGCACGCTTTTCGACACGTCCATCCTCTGTGGAAGGTGAAATTGATTTTCGTTTGCCGCCAGTCTCACCGGCGAGCATGGCAATATTGGATTCTCCAGCTTGCTGTGGAGCTAGCAGCGTCGTTGGATTGGGGTCAATGGAGCACACGTGACGTTCCAGCAGAGAGAAACTACTCTTGCAGTTCTTCGCGAACGAATCGCCTTTCCAGTGCGCCTCGACTTCGGCGTACAAAAGTGCCTTGCTGAGACGTTCTACTAGCTCACCGCGTGGGATATGTTTCTTGATATGATGGGAGTGGTCCAACCGACCCTCCATTCGCAACGTGAAAGCAGAGTGTTGAAAGCCTGAACTGAAGTTTAAGCAAGGCAGACCAGTTGCAGAGTGGCCTACCTGAATCTTGAAAATAAGCATGTATGAGGCAATTGACCTCATCCGCAGTGATGGTTATGGGGACCGTCATCGTGGGCCGTAGTTTGCTCGGGAACTAGAGACTTGTTGTCGATGTGAGCAAACCACACTATGCAGAGTGCGGAGTTGGAAAAGAACACACATTCACTGAGTTTCTTCAGTCACTGCAGTACTGATCAGTCAGTTCTGCAGGCAGGCGGGCAGTTGCTCAATGTACGGAAGGCTCCCTAAATACAGGTCCTTTAATTGAACTCGTCCAGCGTTGTTGTTCGCTCCGTAGTGGATGTTCACCCAGTCTTGATGGGCCAAGGAGACTCCTTACCATCTCTGTTCGATTGGAGAGCTTGACGAGTCAATGTGCCACGTGAGAGAGATTGTGATAACTCCTTCCCAAGCCCCCATGCCTGAATACGAGTTCGATATCGACATGCTCTCCGACGACGACGACGAGGCTTACGATGGCCCTGATGCTTACCTCGAGGGCGACGATAACGTTCTCGAGCTCGAAGTCGATCAAGACGACATTTCCCCTCCCTCAGGCGACCCAGGTAGCACCGCAATCGCTCAGATCTTGCGTTGTAAGTGTCTCGCTGCATGTCTCTCCGGCACTGGAACTCCTCCTACCCATCTACTAGCACTATTTGACCTTCAGCAGCTGCAGCCTGGCAGCACAACCGAAAGGACCACTAATTCTAACACGAATAACACCGAGGGGCGGATCACCTATGGCGACCTGGTACGTTTACTGCGGACCGTCCCCCCGAGGGAAGACCATGACGAGGATGACGAGGATGTGGACAATGACGACGGCGAATATTCAAGCAGTTCACATTGGAACAGACAATGGTTCCTCCCCCACACCGAGCCTCAGAAGAGGGGCATCGAGTTGCTCTTGAGCGGTGAATTTGGCCGTGTGAGCAACAAAATCAAGATCAGCAAGGGCAGCAAGAACGTTTCTCGCTTGCTCCTAGACCGGTCTTCCAGGCCTCAGGGCACGCCGTCTAGGGAGGAGCTAACCAGCGTATGCTCCATCTGGTTTTAGTGATCGCATTGTACTTATACGATACCAGGAGGTTATACCCAATTCCAACGGGACTGCTGTCGCCTCCAATGGCACCAACCTTTATGTTGGGCAGTTCTCCAAAGGTGACCAACTCATCGTGTGATATCCCTAATCCAGCCCCTCATCTTCACTGGATAGATTCATCCTTTTATTATACGTGCTGTCAAGGTTAGTCAGCAACTTGATTCTTCGATTGATTCTTGAGCTTCAGTTCAACAGATTTCCGTCTACATGTTTATGACATGACATCGCCACCGACCAAGTACTTCAAACCCCCGCGAAACCCACGGCGCGCCGGAACATCACTCTTTGACGATTATGGACGTGACCACCAGTCGACGCTTAAGATTTTGAAGACAATTCAGGGTCACCCGGGCAGATGGACTATCACCGACTCTCATCTAAGCCCTGACAACGAAAGGCAAGGTTTCAATTGCAGACAAAAGTGGCAATGCTCAATTATGTGACTTAGGATGATTTATTCATCTCTTGTGAGTTACTTGCGTTTTGGCAGTTGCGTATACTCAGCGCCGTGTGGCAGTCACCCACAGTGTATATGACAAACACGTTAGATTCTTCCACGGTACAGACACCTATCCGCTTTGCTGATCAGGGTCGCCGTCGAGCCCGGTCATTTGGGGATGTTTACGACGAGGATTTTTTTGGTATTTGGAGCTGCAGGTTTTCTGCTGACGGTAATGAAGTGATTGCAGGCGGAAGCGGACATATTTTTGGTAGGAGACATACTCCGTACTCGCTAGGATTGCTCACGCACCATCCAGTGTATGATCTCTTGGCTGATCGCAGAACAGTCAAGATCATGGCACACTCAGACGATGTGAACAGTTGTTGTTGGGCTGATACTGCATCAGGAAACGTTTTGATCAGCGCGTCAGATGATATGTTTGTCAAAGTCTGGTAATGACTTACTTCTTTTCGCCTCCAGTTG
>JBBPQT010000331.1:0-17791 GCA_038092715.1 Boletus smithii | reverse complement strand
TCAAATACGGTTATGGGAACTAGAAAGAAACCGTCTCAAATCTGCGGAAGGTCCGTTTACGCCCCACTCACTGATGGGCCGCAGCAGATGCTTATGTGCTTGGATTTCATTTTGTCTACACGAACAGGTTTTCTCTACAAGGATTTCGCTTCGCAAGCCGATTACGAATACGTACTGTCGTATGCAAAGCAGTTAGGGGTCGTCTTGTGGGAGAACACCGTGAAGCGGGCTTTCTTTGGAACCCTCGACGGCCATGCAAATATTAGGGGATTCATTGAAAGGCGGACAGGCGGGGGCTAGCCCACCCTTGGGGCCTTGGCAGACCCAAGCGTCGAATGAAGACCCACATTCTTTCTAGGCGGTAGTCGATTGAATAAGTATTAGTTGGAGACAATAACTGTACCCCCCTTACGAACCATCTGACCCGAAAAGCCACATGTTGATATGATCAACGGGATTCATTTGAGCCATTTCACCGGAAGCACATATCCGACTACCCGAGGCTCGGGATGACCTACTACTCCCTGAGCACTATGTTACTCGGTAGCTGCCTACATACCGCCGAGAATTCATTAAGGTTTTGGAGAAGGGGACGGATAAGTTCTGATTGCCTAAACTACTATGTACTATACCGTATTAACTACTGTAAGGTCGACAATAAATGCACAGCGGCAATTATCCAAAGTACAACATGGAAACGTGCACAGCGCGTCGTAAATACCCGTATCATGCAAACATAGAAGCTGTGTTTACTTCATCTTCCTGGCAGAGAACGAAGCCACCCTCGAAACCGACGGCATGCTCGTCCGTTGCGGTGTCACGCCAACGGCCAACAAGGCTACGCTCATGAACGTAACCTTTAAATATCCAGCGGCCGGTGTCGCGATATTGATTATTCATCTGATCCGTGATGAGGTTGAGGTTTGGGAAACTGAAGCAGACGCATTACGTACCGGAATTCGAAGGAGAACAACTAAACCATCCCAAGGCCGAATTCTCCCAATATATGAGTGGTAACCCCAAGCTTCTCCTTGTCTTTCACACGTCTGCACCAAGAGTTGAGGAATGAACAGGAAGAAGCCAAGAAACCCACCTCGCCGGTGATGATGATGTCCTGTACACCGCTTGATAGCTCTTCGACGAAGTCTTCGTATTCATCCCCTTCTTCTGTATCACCCTGCATCGTAGCAACCGATTCTTCTTGACAGCACCACTCGCGGTCCAATCCGTTGGGCAATCGCTCATATGCTCCGGTAGAGTAAGGGGACTTGCGGTTAGGGTGGTACGTCTCATACCATGTGTTCTTGCCTGTACTAGGGTCAAAAATATCTAGCCCACCCTGTGCGTCACGCGGAAATAAATGATATGTGTCAATGGAAGTATGTAAACCTTACAGTGCGGCGAGTAAACTCCAAATCCTGAGGGAGCCAAGCGTTAAAAATATCTTCGCCGAGACCATCATGGCGCGGCGGAGCGGCAAGGGGCTCGCTAAACGACAAGCAATGGTGCTCCTCAAAGGAACAGGAGAACCTCTCCTGGACCAATTGCACACTAGCAACAGGTATACGTCGATCCACGACCGCGTCGAGATGTGTAAATATATCAGGAACCTACACGAATTGTCGAATGAGCGTTGATATGAAAATTGAAATATGAGGTTGACCCACAAAGATGCGGCCACTCCAGCTACCGACCAGTGTGCCAAGAGAGTAAACAATGCCTTTTAGGGGTCGCTCTACGGCCGATGGTGTATGGCATGCCACCAAGTGAAACCAGTCCTTGTCGAGTCGTTCACTGGTGACGCCCTGGCTATGCTGGAAGAAACGGGTACGAGTATGATAGTGAAATTCTCGGACGTCTTCCTGCGTCAGTGCGGGAGTTCCAAGACCTCGAGCAAAGGCTTCTTCCCGTGTCGCTGGGAGAAGAGCGATGCGTGATGGAAGCGGAATTGTGTCTTGCCAAGCTTCTTGCCGCACAACGAAGTTTAGCAGAGCGGCGGGGGTAAGCGGAGGTACTGCGAGCTTAAGCTTATGGCCAAGATAATGAATTTGAGTGACAAGCGGCGGAGGGCCAGAGAAACCGGCGATCTCGTCGTGCTCTTCGCATACAGGAAGGTAGAAATAAGTATCAGAAGCAAAAACCGAAGGATACTGGACTCGGAATTTAGCACGACATGAAAGCAAGCGCAGTTACACTCTACCTGATAACCACGGACTAAAAAGGGGAGAATTGCATTCGTAAGTGCAGTACGTACTGCGAGAGATTCGGCCATGACCCTCTCTGGATACCTATCAGAAGAGAATGCAAAGTGATGGCGGAGATAACTCACCTTTGCTGCTTGTCATCCATAGGAGCCAGACGGCCAAAGACATACCCTCTGGATCTGATAGATGTGGTACGGAGTGACCAGCACTCATTGACGAAGGGGAACTCCTTAGAGCCACGACACCGAGGACCCAGTCGGGGAGATTTGCCCAGCCAGAGAGTTGCCTTTCATTGCGACCGTCGTTCTCAAGTAGCATCAAATACGCCTTCCAAAGGGCTTCTCGGTCGAGGCGAAGGGATGGGTTCCCGTGCTTTATGTGCTTTAACGCGATGAAGCGGGCACGGAGTTCTTGGGCTAAGCAAGGAGCATACATCCACCTAGCTGATAGTCGACGCTCGATAGCTTCACAATCGAACTTGTGACGGAAGATGCGCGCGTAGAGTTTGTTGTTGTTGGCGATGGACAAGTGGTTGTACAAAGCACGGCAGGTGAGCAAAAGGGAAAAGAGGTTTGCGGGTGGGCCTAGGAATGGGTCGACGGCGAGATAGAAAGCAATGTCGTCGAGCATGGAAGGGTAACAAGTAACGAGCCTTGCAGGAGAAAAAGCCATGCTGGACAGTGGAAGGGGAGAATGAGAGGGACGATGGGAGGGCAGCGGGGAGGTTTTATTTGAGTTGACCTTGAAAACGCCAGAATCGGAGCGAATATGGATTTGATGATAATCTACTACATACAGCGTTGATCGCCGCGACCTTCTCCGTGAATTGGAGAGTACCGTCTGAATGACCGAATCATTACGAGATAGCGGGCATGGAGTCCCTGAAACGAGGTCAACGTGAAGCATATCCGAAACTAAAGGAATCGCCCAAACGTACGTTCACGAGGTCCTTGTCATCACGCGGCGTCCACCGTGAGTCGTCGTCGTCGCTGTAAAACTCTTAGCACCCAAAAGCAGAAGATCCCCGCCAACCGAGTTTGCCAGCGCAACCGAGCTGTACATGCCACATTCTGTCCGTTTGTTACCGTACATTAGCACACAGGTGAGAAAAAATTCATGGGGTCTCGGCAGTGTTCATCTCCGCGCAAACTCTGCCCATCATTCATGTTCGCCACAGGCACCGGGGAACACATTTCGTTTCCATTGGAACCGTAGTCAGGTGATCAGACACCACGCAACTCTTTGCTGATTTAAGGCCGTCATCCCGCTGTGCCCTCCCACTGTTCTTTGACGTCCGTTTGGCTGGCGACTGTATGAGTGGCGACGTCAAGGTATGTCGCGATTGTGGCGGATTCATATGCGGGCTCATTGACTCAACCACCCACATGCGACGCATTTAAATTTGGGGTTGAGCCACCAGTGTGGGGTGGCAAGATGAACTGACCCCAAGTGCAACTATATACATAGGTGCGTTTGCTGTGGAGCGATCGTCCGTTGGTTCATGCCATCGACGTTACCCCTCGTAAGTGGCCACGGACCCTCGATCTATGGCTGCCAAAAAATGCTGTTCGAGGGTAGAACACTTGATATGGATTCAACGTGCTGGAATGGACGGTTTGTTGACCCTATTAGTCCCGAACGAAGATAGGCCCATCGGTCAATTCAGTGTGAGTCGTGCAAACATTTGGATCTAATATAACCCCTGAAGTGAGTGTTGGCGTTGTCCCTTGCTAAGGCCAGTGTCGGCAGCGCGTGGGACTCCGACTCGGCTGCTGATGGACTCGCTGGTGTAACCCATCACGGTAACTCATACCATAACCTATCTCCGTCAGTACGAGATGCTGACAGAGGCGAGCAGTATGACATACAAGCATAGTTCCAAATGGAAGCTGAAGCCGCAAGCAGCAGGTTCAGTATGAGAGCCCTTGAGACTTTTCCACAGAACGATTGGCATCGTGCACAGTGCAGAGCTAGGTATGAGCGCGGGGACTTGCATTTACACTGACAGCTCAGTTTTCCGTTCTTCTTGATATATAGAGCAGATCCACAGCGCACAGCCATGAAAGCGCTGTGGGCGCTATGGTCACTCAATCAATCTAACCCTCTCTCGCCGCAGTAACGGTGGGTTCGTTGAACTTAACTCTGTCACAGAGCACGGAGGCCGACGTGGTGTTCGTTCTACCAGACGGAGCAGGAGAACCCTCCGCTTCCTCGAATGTAATAGGGCGTGTTACCTACTGGAAACGAGGAGCTCCGCCACGGTTAGACTATGAAACCCTCAAGGAGAAATGTGTTATCACACCGCCATGAATCGTTATGCCTGACTCTAAAGTACTGATCTAAATCAGTAGTCAGGGTTGTCAACATACGCCGCCTTCGAGCCACCAGATATTTCTGGTTCTCCGTCACGACGGTATCGTTCCACTGTTTTCCAGCGATCCAGCTACCCTTTACACGATTCTATCAGAGGCAGCAGATCGCAAACGAGTGATTCGGCGTGGCCATGCTCCATAACATGACACATTCCAGACGTTGCTCCACTATGACGCTCCGCTCATTTTTCTCCGCGTTTCGGTCGATTCCGACCCGAAACTGTTTGTCGAATAAGTACAGATGAACTGACCGGACTAAGTATCCAATCAATGCTCGTGATCTTCGCCTATAAATATCAGAACGAGTCACGCCAGTGACCCTACCCAATATATCGATTCGTTATTATAATGACAGATATGACAAACCTCGCTGTTACCCCAGGGGCTTTTGATCTGATATATACGTGTCAATAGTGCCTGTCAGATTCAACAGACATGTCATGCTTGCGCAGTCACTGAAACAAAAGGGCCGGTTGAGAACCCTGAGAGCATATGGCTTTGGACTTCGGCGAAACTTAATATACAAAGTTAGGTTTGCTAGTTGGCAACGGAATACGTCATTTTCAAAACTTTGGCCATGATCGCTCCCGAACCTTAGGGGCAGTCTGTCGGATCCCAATCCGTCACGAGGGCTGCATCGTTATGGTCAACGGAGTCTGGCAACCAAAAAACTGCATACTCTTATAACCTACCTTCATCCAGGGAATCCAAATGTTCGACCTCCTCTTTCTGTAACTCAAAATCATATATCTGCGTGTTTGAGATAATCCGTTTCTTATGTGATGATTTGGGTAGGGGGATATATCCCTACACGAACCGCGTAAATGATAACGAACGGAGGGCTAGGCTTCAAATACTTGCCTTTTGCAGCGAATATCTCAACAAAATCTGAGCAGACTCTTTATTGTATTTTTTTGCAAGCGTCGTTAGGGCGGGATGGTTGAAACGTATCGCCTCGACTAGTGGCGCCCAAGCTTCTAACAAAATGTCGCGTCTCGTGCAATAATCGACTATGTCCGTCCGTGTCATAAACGGATGGAGATCGACCTGCAGGTTTCGCAGGCGAGGTAAACGGCGTACAAGTCCACTCTCCGAATCAGACTAAGACGCACTTGGTTCACCGCAGGGTCTGGTAAACCCTTACCCAGCAACTCTTTCATATGTCGTACACCAAAGTTGCTTATCCCGATGCTCTTCAGCTTGCCCTCCTTCTGTGCTTCCGAAATGGCTTCCCAGCTCTCTCGACGCATCTGTGGTCCCCCGAGGGGGCTGTGAATGAGATATAAGTCGATGTAGCGCAAACCACACTCCTTGAGGGACTTGTTGATCGCTTTGGCCACGTTGGTTTTACCATCGTTCGATTTCAGCTTCGAGGTATAGAAAATATCGGATCGCTGGAGACCGTTATCATTGATGAACTCGCGGATGGCGCGTCCACATCCCTCCTCGTTGTTGTACCAATCTGCGGAGTCCTGTGGGAGCGTTGACATTGCAGATTGTGCGTTCGAGGGCTCTGTATACTCACGATGTGTCGGTAGCCTGCCTGATTCGGCGGGTAGCTTGTCAATGATCAATGATTCCAGCGTTGTCGTAGAACAGGCTGACCTCGAGTGCCCACCGCACCGCCTGGTAGGCTTCATTGTTACCCATCTGGTAAGTACCTATGTCCATGTTTCAAAACGGGCGTCTTTCGCTCCCTGATTCTCATCAACGTACCAAACCCTAAGACGGGGATCTCATTCCCGTCATTCAACTGAGGTGTTTCTATCAAGTTAACTGGTCGTCCCCTTTGAATCAATCGAATCGCTCACTTTGTACTTTGATCGCAACGTCAACGCTGTCATGTTTGTGGGCAAGTGCCTATCGACTTGGAATTGCTGGAGTTCGATCGATGCGGCATATATAACGACCCGGGGGTATTTCTTCAATCATCACATGTCTGGACGTCCGAGTCACCCGAGATACTATTATTATACCGCTTATGCAGACTGCTCGTACGGTGTAACACCACATACCTGACATTCTACAGACTTCGGTATTCAAGTATTCAGACCCAGGCAATGATGGGCTATAAAATGTTATTATGCTCGCATCGCAACGCGACAAAATCTCTCGAAATGAGCAAGGGTATAGGCGGCATCTGACCTCCCGATCCGAGATATTGTGCTTATGAACCAACGGAATGAGACCTAGAGGTCAGACCGGTCACAGTGGTTGTCAATGAGGGTTCTTCATGGAAATCACCAAAGCCAGGAGAACGTTGCAACGAAAGTGGTGATTATGTAAGCAAGACAGTGTGATGGACTTCAGCTACGACGGCTGTAAATGACAAGACACTAAGTACATTGAATGACATCTGTACTATTACAGACTACCATTAAATTAGTCTATGATATTGTAGTAGCAATAAACACAGATAGAATGGTGAGAATTAACCTTTGGACAGATCGTCATGTTCGAACTTGCCGTGACAAGTTTTAATCTCCTCTTCGGCACATCGACGAGTTCCATCTTCTGAGTGGGTGCGGGACTTCAAATTTTAAACACTAATCTCTGAAGACTGGGCCACGGCATGATTAGCTCCGAGACTGTGACAAAAAGTTGTATTGCATGTGCAAAAGGGAGCCAGGAACTTCATCTGTTCTTTACACATGCCAATAAATATCTAGAAAAATACCCAGTCTTAATCCATACATGAAGCCAAGAAGTTTGAGGTAGTTTAGAAAGCACATGCAACTGATTGTTTTTGCACATGTGGGTGATGCTAGTAAGACACGCGATATCAAAATGCGGGACGACTTAGTCTTCCGAGTTCCTGCACAATCCGATGCAACATAAAGAGTTGTATTATCATCCAAGGCTATTTAAATAAAGTTGTACAACAAGAAATACTTGACCAACTCATCTGTAAGAAAATTGGTCAGTGGACAGTATTCAATAGCACAAATGCTCGCTGCGCCAAAATGGATCAGACATCCAAAGGAAGGTGCTTATTGACCCTCATCGCGCCGACCCCCGCTTCCCGCTCAGCGCACCACAAGGCGGCCCACACTCGGCACATGCTTTTGGGTTCACACAGCGCAAGGGGGATTATAAGCGTTCCGCACTGGAGGAGTACTCCGACTGGAGGGCACTAGAGTGGAAACTGCGAATAAACGGAATGCTTCATCATGACAAACGGCGCAGCGAAGCAACGTGACACGATCGAAACAGAAACTCACCCATCGAATGCATACGTCGTCGATCAAGCTAGCGGTCGTGTAACGTCACCTAACTGGGTAGGACATTAGTAACGAACGTTTGAAAGATGAAGCAATATAATAAATGTCAGACGAAATGGCACTGGCAAGTACACTGTGCACTCCGGAGAGCGCTGTTCGTTGCGAACGAACTGCTCTGTTCCTCGGCATAGTCGTGTAGGACGGGGAAGAGAATAAAGTCATCACAAAGAGAGAAAGGGAGGAGATACTCACACTAAGACTCGACATGAAAGCGACGATGTTTGACGCGACGAAGAAAATTTATACAACGCTATGTGTGGCTCAGTTTGGGAATGGTCTGTGCGCAGTGATTACATAACCCCCTCTATAAGCCGTCAGTCGATGCTGGTATAGTGGACTCCAACATCGACAACGACGGGAAAGTGATCATCCCCTTGGTATTGCAACACTGATGTCCGCGGTGGACTCTCCTCCAGTCATTCCAGAACGCCGACGTCGCGAATCACCGGTCATTATTGACGTTGATGCGCTCGATGGTGACGATATTGTGTATGTCGGTTCAGCACGCCCTAGTCAAAGGAGGAGTGTTGGAGAGGACGAAAGGACGGTTACAGTGACCAGCGAGGTCATCCATGTCACTGACAGTGAAGATGACAACGAAATTCAATTCATTGGCCATAACCCGGCCCGCCAGGAACCTCCGCTTGGTGAGTTCGCATCTTGTGTGTGGCACAACCGTTAACTTGGACAATAGTCAGAAGAGCACGCATATTTTCTCCCCCCCCTCCTCCGCAAATCGGTGGCATCCCCCCAGTACCACAGATCCCTCAAAGGTTCCTCCGTCAGCGCACACCCCCTGGAGTGATCATTCCCAATGAGGTTCCATTCCAATTCGAGGCTGACTTGCGTGCGGCACCTGCCGCTGAACGACCATTCCCGGTTGCTGCTGCTCCATCTCATCATGTCCCATCCATGGGCTTTGGTGGCGCTTTGCTGGCTGGTGTGCGACGAATCATGGGCCCTCGCAACACTTCTCAACGGCTTGAACACCGTAATAGCTGGGGCGTCTCCGGTTCATTTATTATGCGATGGGACCCCTTCGACTTCGCAGGCGGGGAAGAAGAAGATTTATTAGATGGGCTGGACGAAATCGGTTTCCTGGGTGAGGAGGATAATCCCCTCACCGCTGGCAGAGTGAGAAGTCAAATAGAGCGAGCATTCAAACAACGCGATCGCGAAGCTCAGGCCGAACCTGACTATAAACCAGATTACACCCATCCAGACCAGTCGTTACCTGGGTTCACACACGATTTCTCTCCCTCGTCATCATCTTCACCTATCACCGAGGACGACATTTCTGCAGCACGTTGGGCCAGCGGTAGTGGGACTCGATTATGCGAAGCCACCCTTGTATGCGCTGCATGCCGTGATCCTCTTGTTCTTGGAGCTTCCGACGTTGGGGAGGGCCGCGTCAGGCGGAAGTTATGGGGCTTACGTTGCGGCCATTTGCTCGATGGAAAGTGTATTGAGAAGTTAATGGAGCCTGCTTCCCCAACTCCCGACGCAACCGGATCACGCAGCACTGCGAGGATAGCTGCAAAGCCGGCGGAGCACCCACCATCGCCGAGTCAAGATACCGTAGTTGTTGATTCGGATGCCGGTTCAGTGCGGTCACGTTTACGCCCTCGTCGTGGGATGCCAGGATCAACTCCCTCGGTTCGCCACTCAGTTCCTGCCTCCCCCTCGAGTGGACGACGCGGTGCCTCCATTAGGGCCAAGACAACTCACCGAAGTAACCGCAAGGGAAAAGGAAAGATGAAGGTTCCTGTCGTCGATGCTGAACACGAGTGGAGTTGCCCGGTCAGTGGGTGCGGACGCGTCCATCTCAGCCTGTTAATGGACGGACGATGGACGATGGATGACAAAAGAGGTGCCATTGCAGTGTTTGTATGATTCCGTGGTGAGCTTGATGTATGTTTACGTGACCTACCCCTTGGACACGTATATCCTTGCTGAGGTTGTTATAATCTTCATGGCACTGCTATTCCTAGGCGTAATTTATATCACGCGTATTGTACTTTGATCCCCTCAAACTTGCACTTTTCCGGTACTTATTTCCGACGACTGGAACTTACACGAACGTAGGGTCGTGCCGCCGGATCTTGCACAAACATTATACGTATACCCAAGGCCCTCTGTACAAAAACAATGCACCGACTGCGGTACTGCCAGTCATTGCCAGTGCAGGTTCTGTGTTTTTTTTAGTAATTCTTATCATACGGACTAATAATCCCCGAGGTTACCAGCAGGGAGCGAGAAGGATAGTCACATGAATGCTCTGCTCGCTAACACCGACTGTAGCCTACCACATGTTCGCGAACCAAGGTTCGATTTTGCAACGTGTCTGTTGTGTTTACACGCAATTTAGTATTCTCTTTTCTGCCCACAATTACTACTATCTTAACTCGCAGAGCACGCGTAGTACGCATGCCAGAACGGACAGGACACTGACGGTTCCGTGCCTCGTGATCGATATGTCTGTGCCCGTTTCACTGAACACTTGAAGTCATCTGTCACCGTGTTCGCGTTTCGGACTGGCTTCCGCAGGACTCGCGAATCTAGCCCTTCCCTCGTGCCCAATACTCTGCTTTTATTTGGCTGGCCTCCAGCCCTTGTGCTCTTCTTGCTCCCGTCTTGCTTTGTCCTACTGAGCGAGCTATGGGTGACTGGGCCCACTCTCAAGACATCTCTGTTACCCCGCGACGATACCTGCAACGACAATGGAAGAGAAACAAGCCTGTAAGTTGCTATCCTCGTTATCAGTTGATGATGGTGGATCAATCTGACAAGGTTGTTTTTGTCTAGCATCTTCCACCATCTGATTCGCTCCCTGCACTACGTCTGTGCCCCAACCGCCCTTTGTTTGTTTGTGCTCAGTGTGGCTTCGCAAACGCGTGGATCCCCCTTTGTTTGTGGTGCGAATGGACGTCAACCGAGGCAACAAAACAATTTGAGGCCAACTTGCCTAGGCCACGCAGACTCAGTGCACCGTCTAGGGCAGTCCCCACACCGAAGACGACAGGACAACATCCCCGGAGGAGAATGTCTGCAGAGTCTACAGTTTCGAGTGCGGGCCCTCACACCCCTCAGAGCGAACGAGCGATTCACTCGATTCACTCTACCGAAGGTGTGCCTGGAATTACGACAGTCTTGGAAGCCTTTCACCGTGAAATGTGTCACAACGACCGAGGGCTGGACCCACATAACGTTGAGGCTGTGGACCGCGACGTGGTTCCTCTCTCTGTTGTGTCCACAAACTCCCACAACGTTCAGAAGGAAACGGTCGACGGTGGTGGCGTGCATCGAGTCACCACAGCAACCTCGATAACGGTACTTATATCCTACTTCTCATCCATCACTACGTCTGAGAATGGCAAATGTACTAATCTGCATTATTCTTGTGCTGTGTAGCCGCCGCTCCCGACTTCTTCCTTTCCGAACGTCGCACCCGAACCCAAGGTAGAGCTATACAAACGCAATTCTGAAGATCGGGATCTGAAGAGAAACTCAGGGCGCCACTGGAGGGGACTTTCAGCTCTTTGCGTCTACTCTCCACTCTCGCGCGTTCGTGCCTCGTGCTCCCCAGCCCCCACGGTTGAACGTACGGGGCCAGACAAGGTCATGACCGCACAAGCCACGGACTCTGCCACGTTGGTGCCTATGGAAGCATCGAGTACACCGCGTAATACAGGCTCGGTGGATATGTCGGATGGCGGGCATATGCATACGCCGTCTGTTTCCTCATCACAGTGTTCCCCTAAGCGTGGGCTGCGCAGGACCAAAAATATGACGCTGCTCAAGCGTGGATCCTCCGTCTCTGTCCGTTCTCGTTCTCCTTTACGGGAGAGCGTGGATGTATATCCAACGTCCGCAGTGGAAGCACGACAGTCATACGCACTATCGCTGACGCCTTCTCATGATCATGATGCTCCTCCTGTTCGTTTGGGACACCCGAGTCGACCGTATTATTCTGCGATTCGCAAGGACATGTCACGTCCAACCAGCCCCGTCTTCTCTATAACCGCTCCTCGCACCCCCTCTCCGATCCCATCGCATACGGATTACGTACCACGGGGGACGAAGTCTCTCGACTGTGAAGACCGATCGAGCATCCAGTATGCACAAGAATTGCGTCCCATGTCGATGGTGTTATCTAGTCAGGCATCACCCATCCTGGGTTCTGGATTTTCGCTGAGCGGGGAGATGGAGTTGCGGATGAATTTGGCGCGGTGGCGACGGGAGAATGCGCCAGACGAGCCGGGTGGCTATCACTTTCGAGAGACGAGTCGGTCGCCAAGCAAGGTGAATATGAAGAGGAGGGTTAGACAACTTGGCAGGGGATTGAAGGAACTCGTACTTGGAAGATCTTAGTAGTAGATTCATCATTCGTGGGGTGGATGATCATCACATGACTAATAATAGCAGTCACATGACATTGACAACACTGCAGTTGAATGAGGCCAGTGAGTGCGACTCCGTTGCAGTTCCGGTTGTGACGTGAACACTTGCCAACAGGGGGGTGGCCTTGATACCTCACCAGACTTGCTCTACGCAGGTGCACAACATTCTCTGGCCCCCAACTATCTTCTTTCCTTTCTTGTGGACTGTTCTGATTCTTGCTCCATATCTTTTTTGCTCATGATCGGTCGAAAGATTGTCGACCGGGTAGACGAACTCCTTGATGCGCCAGAACCCCCCAACAACCACTACATTCAACCATTACCCTTGCGAATCGATACTGGTCGGCGTCTGACAGCAGGGACTGTCCTCAATGTATGAGCCATCACCCTGGCACCGGTTGACACCTGACTGTTGAATAGGAGTGCACGAACACGACCATAAATCCCAACGACCCCGTCCCTTCACGTATATCCGTCCCTTCCTTCTTGTATGTGCTTCTCCTATCGTAATCGGATTCACACTGAGTGTTCGGTCAGCACACCCAACTCCAGCCTCACTTTCGGCATGCCTAATCCTACTACCTGTTTCCCAGCGCGTGTCGGATCCCCGTGCGGATCAGTTAGCGAGGCAAGTTCTCGTAGCAATCGCTACTCCGTCGCCGAACAAGCCCTTGCCAGCGCATTGAAGAGTGGCGAAGGGGAACGTTCTCCCCTCGAACTCCAGATCTGTGCCTTGCAACAAGCCACCGCAGCCCTGAGCACACGTGCCAAAGAGTCCCAGGAACGTGTTGCGAAGCTCAAGCTCTCCCTTACGGAAAGAGATACTCACCCAGACATATACGTCGCACTCCAGCAGGAACGCTGGATGGCGGAAAAGCGGCAATCTGCGGTAGACAAGGAGGTTGAGATGTTGACTCAGCATCTGAAACGATTAAAGGCGGATCGTGAGCTGGACCAACACGAAGATGAAGATCGTGGCTCGTCCCCAGCCCTCATCAACGAGGCAAAACGGAGTGTCAATCTAGCCCGCTTTTTTGATCATTCTCCCACGAGGACATCATTCAACCTCAATCTTAAGTGTAGGCTTGCTCTTGACCAGCCATTCCCACGTCGAATGACAATGAGCGACATTTCTCCCCTCCGCCTCCGGCCGTCGTCTGTCACCCCTCCTCTCCGACGTCTCACGACTAAACATGCACGTCCTCCGTCGATGGTTGGTGACACATTTAATCCCGTGAAACGTCCTTGCAGACCTCGTCCTGGTAACTCTTCCTCCGATCTATCCCCGCTCACGAAAGGCGCAGAAAATAGCGTAAAAGCGCATTCTGTCTCGGACCGTTCTGTATCCTCACGCAGCTCTCGTTTAACTACCGAAGCACTCTCTGACGGCTCCGAAGGTCGTGTATCTACCCGACCTTCCACGCCGCCATTATCCGTTTCGTCGATGGGCTCTTCATCATCGCAGGGCATAGGTGAAGAGACCGGAGGCATGGCCACCATCATCAGCCACGTTACCTCTCGCACACGCTCTGAAATCCTCGCGGACTTGGACAAAGATGCCATCCACGTGCCAGAGTATGCAGTGAATCTCCTCGGGGGATTTGATCTTATCCACGATGAAATTTCTCTCCCGGATCGGGAGCTCTTCATCAAGCCGAGGGAAATGAAACCTATCGAGGTCGCTCCCCCACCAGAACCAGCGGACGTTCCTCCGCCGTCCGAGGAGTCCGACACGGGCCCATACACGTCATTCGCCCTGCCACCGTTTTCAGTGGAAACGTCTTGGTCACGCCTTTCGCTCAATTCGCCACCGTCACCTTCTACTCCCCACATGCATCGCCCTTCTCTACAGCCACTGACATCGGACTCGTCATCTTTTTCCCGTTCGAGTACTCCCACCACTCCTCGGCCATCACAGAGCTCCAAAGGTCCTCGGGCTCGTCATTCGCTTCTCTTCTACATGCGGAAACACAAGGAAGGTTCTGGGGAATATAGCCCTGCTTCGTCATCCGTTCGCGTAGAGAGCTTGCCTGGGAACAGCCCTGTTTCAGGAAGCACAGCATCAAAGAAGCGGTTCTCGTTTTTTTCGCGAAAATAGACCAGCTATATGATGGACACATGGCTTCACCACGTAACCATGACACTACCGACGATTTACTACTACTATTATCTAGCATGCGATCTATTGCCCTCACAGCGTAGTATATACATCTCTGGATATCCTATATACCTACGTTTACATTAGTATCTGGATCTGTGCTATCTCTGATCCTAAATCAGATACAAGGTGCATTTTAAAAAAATGAACCCGACCCGGATTGAACGGATGACCTTATGGATTTACTCAGCGAGCTGGAATCATACGCGCTACCACTGCGCCACGGGTTCGTTATTTCAACAGGCCAATCATAATCATATGTTGACACTTGTTTCAGCTGCCAAGGCTCTCAAAAAGGCTCAAAGTTTACTGCAGTCCTTAAATACAAATGTCTCAGAAAAAACAAACTGCGCGTAAAACCACCGGGAAACATCTGCAATTGAGTAGGTGACATTTTGCTAACCATGCTTTGGACATCGACCAATTAACAGTATCGCCTTGCGTGGCTGGATGAGTAGCATCTATTCTGACTCGAAGTTCAGCGGTATCAAAGCCTGGTAAACGTGTTCGGCTTGCTCGTTCGACAGCTACCAGTACGAGTGCTGGTATGTCCTCGTCAAACAGCAACACCGCCTCGTGTTACACCCATGCTCACCAACCCAGGAACGAGCGTTCCACGTTCCAAGCCCTCACCCACCAAGTCCATTCTGACGCGCCCAGGCGTCCCTGTGCCCTCGCCAGGTATGCCCATCGCCTTTGATCATTGATCATCGGATTGCTAGATCCTAACAATCCAGTCTCGCTTCCCCTAACCACGAGCCTCTCGTCCGCTAGTCTCAATGTCAACGTCCCCTTTACAGCGAGTGGTCCATCGACCAGTGGGTCTACCCTCACATCGGGAACCTTGATAAGGCGACGACCCGCAGTTAGCGTCCTCGACGTAAGTACGACCAGTGTCGATCGGCCTGAATGCACGCTCGACACACCCTCTAGATATCCATCTCTGTCTGCACCCGATTCGCAACGTGGTTGGAAAACCAAAAAAGTGTGCACAACGATGTGCTTCTTCGCGCCGTCGAACGCGATGGCAGGCATCTTCTCTCCTTGGCCAGAGCAACGGTCATGTTCGACAATGCACTGCGCGGAAATGCACTTCCATTTGTGAACGGCGTGGCCAATCCGCTCAGCGAACATGCACGGACGCTCCGCGTCTTTTCTGAACTCTTGAAATCCAAGATTTCAGAGGGCAGTCTGAGTGAGGAGTTGGAGACGGCCGTCCTTCGGGACGGGGAGGCTTTGTTACGATTTGCGCTGTGTTGCTTGGATTTCGATCAGGCTATTCGAGGTTCGGGCAGCGCAACTTGAGTAGGCAGTTAGGTTCGCATTGCACATCGTCACCATGCTGCTGGCTACCCTTCTTACTGTTGGAAAACATGTATTGGTACAAGGTAATCTAATCTGGATTCTATTCAGTCGTTGTACCCTCGATGCTCCCTTTTTGACTTGAGGGGGTTCAATGCCTTGTTGCCTCTAGATCTCAATCTGACGGTCTCGCTGCTACTGATTAAGTAGAATGACCTAAAGCCTTGGGGGTAGCTGACATCCTCGTTAAGTAAGTGCTTACGCTTATGTACGTGTGGACCACTTGCTGCAGCAGCACAGCATCCACGTTTTTCGAGATTCTGACACTTTTGACACCTGCCAACCCTCCGGCACTGCAAACCGACGAGACCCCCACAGTATGTCAGTGCTGAATCTGGACGCTCGCTTCCAGGAAATTCTTAGCGAAGTTGTGACAATCTCGCAAGGGATCCATAGTTCTGCATTTGCATATGCAAATGGCCAAAACTTCGACGTTTGTAAAAGGCTTCGTGGCCAGCTGCAAATAATCTGCACGTCTGCTGACGCCATTCTTGAAACCTGCACCAACGCTTCTCTCACGAATTGCGCCATTGATGACCGAATAATCGATTGGCTATCCAACGGAGAGCTGGGCTCGTGTTTGGGCAAGCTGAAAGCGATGGACGACATGCTCAAGCCCACCGACCGAGTTCGGCCTGCCCCAGCCCCTGCTCGACCTCTCCGACCAGCCCAAGACCAACTTACCGCAGCCATGGCGTTCTTCGATGAACACACCAGTCTATTTCGTTTCTTGCTCACTCCCGACGTTTGGTGAGTTTCTCTTCAGCCGTCTGAACGTGTGCTTGACTCTGCTACTCAGGGATCGTGGGAGTCTCCTTCACCAGCCACCTCAACTTGATGCTCTTCCCATCGTGGAGAACACACAGCATAATCCTCAGGAAACTCAGACGAGTAGCACGTATGTGTCATGATGTCAAAATCGGAAAAATTTATCCTCTGAACGCAGTCTCAACAGTGCAGCAACAGGATACGATGCGGAAACAGAATACAATACAGCATCAGGCTCGGATGGTCCTCTGTCAGACACGAACCAAGCAGGGACGATAAGACATAGAAGTAATTTCTCCGTACGCGTGTCGTGCCTATGCTTCGTACCTGGGCTTGCTGACGACAGCTTGTCGGTAGAGCAAAAGTTGGACGAAGTCTCACGATGGCTTACTCCATTGAATTGCACGGAGAAGCACAATCACACACACCAGCTGCGTCAAGAAGGCACGTGCACGTGGCTTCCCAACACAGATGCATACAAAAAGTGGAGGGCGGGCGGTAATCAAATTTTGTGGTTGCACGGCAAAGGTGCGGTGTCTAATACTTCGTGGGTCACCACAGCTGATATCGCGCATCCACCGACGTGTCCTTAGCTGGTTGCGGAAAGTCGGTATTAATGTGAGTCTGTTTATTGTTCATACCCATACTGGTTCTGACTCTTGCAGTGCATCCACGATCGAGCACCTCAAAATACGCTAGAAGACGAAGAGGTCGTAGTATTCTTCTACTGTGATTTCCGAAACGAGCGGTGTATAAGTCCCACGGAGGTGATGCGCTCCCTGCTCTCCCAGCTGTTCGGTCACTTCCGTGATAGCGGTATTGACCCTGGGGACCTCCCGAACAAGATACTCGAGGAGAAAAGCGGGTACCCTTTCGCTCAACGACCTCGATAAACTTTGTGATCTGGTTTCGCGCGCCGCAAGTCGTTTCCGTTATGAGCCCATCGTAGCGATCGACGCCATCGATGAGTGTGCGGATATCGAAGCACTCCTGCGTGCTCTTGTCACACTAAATCAGGCCGATGTTCGGCTGTTGGTGACGAGTCGACCTCATCAGAACATCATGGATCATTTTGGAGGACTTCAGTCGCTTTCCTTCGAGAACGTGGCCAAAGAGATGGCGGGGGACATAGCCTTGCATGTCAGACGAGAGGTTGACTCGCACAACCGGCTGAGATCGGCCGATCCAGAGATGAAGAATGAGATACACGCGACATTAACCGAGAGAGCGGAGGGCAGGTAGGATG
>JBBPQT010000330.1:0-17801 GCA_038092715.1 Boletus smithii | reverse complement strand
TCTGAAGTGAACAAGCACCACTCACAGAGGTAGATACGACTGATGAAATACGCATGAACAAGACATTCAGTCATTGCCTAAATTCTACAAATTAGCCACTGCATTTTATTTTGAAGTTACCCATATTACACTTGTTCCAACATGCACTGCCCACTCCCTATTAACAACATCCAAGGATGATATCAAGTCTCTGTCAAAAAGCTGTTCACATACCACATACATTCCCTGACCAGCTCTATAGCCAGTGTAGAATCATTACTATGGACAAGAGTAGTCATGTGACATGCCAATGCACTTGTGTCAAAAGTTTCAGAGAAGGATCATGGTTTAGGCATTAGCCCACTTACACCTCTGAAACTTGTATCATCCTATTCTCATCAGTTGATCCTTTGGTCAACTGCACTCGAAAACTAACCAGATGAATATGACCTAGAGCCATAGCATGTCAACACTAGTGCTCTCTGTGACATGTCCTGACATTACCCACAATACCCTTGATCCAAAGACGGTCACGACTATGAATGGGCGTCTTCCAGAAGTACAGTCCAACTTGGCTTGTCAACACCATGAAGACACTGGTGCAATGATGAAATCAGGATTGAAACAAAAGAAGACATGAGATTCACATTAACGTCAGTGATAGGCCTGCAGACACAGTAGAGAAACGATTATTCATTTGCCCGGTGAAGTCGGACTCGGATGGGAACAAGTCGGTCATTGTTGAGTCGGCGACAGGAGGATTTGCTAGTGTAAAGCAGAGGATGCGAAGTGTGGTTTATATATCGTAGCATGTACTACCGCTCGGGCGCCCGAGGCGGTACACCCCATTCTACAGTCATCATTTCAGCGCACAGAAATTGATGGATTGCTCATGCGCAGCGGCCCATTATGCGTTAGACGGCACCGCTGTTGTGCATTTTGGTATGAAGTGAACCTGTGGCTGTGACAAAGCTACCATCAACTGCATACCGTCACGGTAATCCCCAAAGTAGACCGAAGAGTTCAAGGAAAATAGCAGTTCCGAACTTAGTGATACCCAGGATGCCTCCGAAGAAACAAAATGCGCCCTCATCGACATCTTCCAAGGTGAAGGAGGACAAGGTGATCTAATTACTCGCAGTTCATATCTTAGACTCATCGATCAAGGTTCCTTGTGAAGACTTTTGGCTTGAAGAATGTATGCGATCTTCTTTCGTGAATTGACTGATATTGACGACGATGGTGTCATAGAAAAACAAGTCAGCCAGGGTACAGAAACAGGTGCAACAGATCCAGGCGCAGGCTGCCTTGTCGGGGAAATCTAGAGAAACACTCGCAAAGGAAAAGGAAAAAGAGCTCCGAGCCAAGGCCAAGTTAGAGGAGGAGAAGCGCAAGAAAGAGGAAGCTGCCATGTTCAAGCCCGTGCAAGCGCAGAAAGTACCCCTCGGTGTTGATCCCAAGACCGTTCTCTGTGCCTTCTACAAGGCTGGGAGCTGTGACAAGGGAAGCAAGTGCAAGTTCAGCCATGATCTCGATGTTGGCCGGAAGGTGGACAAGAAAAACCTCTACGAAGACAGCCGGGAGGAGAAGATGGAGGGTTCGTAGAGATGCATCTATTCCCGTAATTGGTACTAACATGCGTCGAAACAAATTTGACAGACACGATGGAGAACTGGGATGAGGCGAAATTGCGAAGTGTAGTATTGTCCAAGCATGGTAATCCGCGAACCATAACAGAGGTGCGTAGTAATGGACCCTCAGTAGGCCTTACTCATGCACGTGTGTAGATTGTTTGCAAATACTTCATCGAGGCCATAGAAACGAAGAAGTACGCAATCTTTCTCAGCACTCGCTGTAACCTGATTTCCCCCCTTCGTAGGTTTGGATGGTTCTGGGAATGTCCAAACGGCGGGGAGAAGTGTCAGTACCGACATGCTCTACCCCCCGGCTTCGTTCTGAAGTCTGAGAGAAAGGCTGCAGAGGAGGCTGCAAAAGCCAACGTCATATCGCTCGAGGAGTTCCTGGAGACAGAGGTGAGTTTTCGCGCGGCAAGAAGATCCAAAGTGCTCATTCTGTTTTAGCGACACAAACTGGGTTCCAATCTCACCCCAGTTACTCCTGAAACATTTGCTATCTGGAAGAAGACACGAATGGACAAGAAGGATGCAGAAGCAGAGGCATTGCGCAAAGCCAAGGAAACGCAACATGCAGCCGGCAAGATCACTGGCATGAGCGGTAGAGACCTGGTAAGTTTGGTTTGCGTTCCGATAGCTTTGTTGACCTGGGATCAGTTCCAATACAACCCAGAGTGGTTCGAAGATCAAGACGAAGGAGATGAGTCAGACGATTTCGATCTCGCTAGATATCGACGCGATGAAGAGGAAGTATACGCGGAGCTTCGGCAGACGGAGCAAGGTATCAGTGATCTGCATTTGTATGAAGACGACGATGCGAAACACGACAATACTGAGGGAGACGGGTCTGCAGATGACGAGTAGCTCACCTTTCTTTACGCATATCCACGCTCAAATCAGCATGGATACTCTCGTAAATTGGTGTGCTATCGAGGCCTTTGGTCGCCCGTTGTTTCGTAATGTTTCCGTGTGACCAACCTCCGTGCAATTCAGTGCCGCCTCGTAGTAATTTATTAGTCTTTTTCTACTAGTACGAACACAAAAGTTGTATCGTTTCCATGTCTCGTGTACCCCAGCCTGTCTTCTCTTCCAGACCGACCGTCAAAACCAGTTTGATTCCTCCGACTGCTCGTTCCCGAGCACCCTCTCCATCCAAACCATCTGCTAGTACAGTAGCATCCCCCTCAACCCCTCGCGCCCGTACAAAGTCGGTCCCGAAGTCACCTTCCAAACCGATTCGTCGAGCTCCACCCGAAGAGGAGTTGCCGACTTCCAAAGTACCTCTGAACATCAAAGAAGCCATCGCTCTCAAGCGTGCAGAGGCTAAAAAGGCAGCTGCGAGACCCGTTGTTAGCGGAAGTGTTGGTCTCGATAGCTTCGACACCTTGGAGTATGCTGGTTCCGCCGGCGGTCCGACCAAGACAGAGGTGGACGAGAACGCTGATCTCGGTCGGTGTTCTGTGAAAGAAGTCATCGAGCGTGCCCGTAGTACAGGTACGGACGCTAGTTCACTCCTGCACCCGGAGGACTTACCTGACAAGATTTCTACGACAGGTTCAATCAATTTTGCCTCACGTTCATTGCCATGCCTGCCGTCTGCTTTATTTGAGATCCACTTGGGAGTAAAGCCTGATGTGCTGAAGTCAGTTCCTCAGGAACCCCCAATAGGTGCCTCAGAGACCGCAGGAAAACGACTCGGACAACGTGGAGGTCCCGCGTGGTTTGAAGCACAGGACCTACAAGTTCTGAAAGCATGGAACAATGAAATCATCGAGATCCAGCACGAGATCTCACTCTTTGGGTCACTCAAGTCCGTCGATGTATGTCTCTTCTGTTTGTTATTAATGTATTCTACTTATAAACTACCACGAAAGCTACATCAAAACAAGATCTGCGCTCTACCCAACACTTTTGCTGACTTGACGGCCCTTACTAGCCTAGATCTTTCACATAACTCATTAACATCGCTTCCTATTAATATCTTCGCACTCCCCACCCTCTCCATCTTAAATCTGTCGCATAATGCTCTTGTCGCCCTGCCATTTGGTGAACCGTTTTCAGGTTCCTCTCGTCGGTCGGGAGCAGACACTTATAGTTCTGGAGGATTCTTTGGCCCAGTGATCACCCGTACCAATGTACCATTGCCACGCCTTCTGTCACTAGACGTGTCTTTCAACAAGCTGACCGCTTCCGCCATCGACCACAAGAGTTTCCCCTCTGGCTTGTCCAAAGTTGACTTGTCCTCGAATCCTATTGCATCAGGGAATTCTAATTCTTCGGCCCTCATACGGGCATTCGGGGGTCTTAGCCAGTTAAAAGAGCTTCGCCTAGCAAACACGGACATCGGGGACGATGCCTTCCCATCTACTCTTCTCAGGGGGAACGCTTCTCGGAGTTTCTCGTCATTGCGCATCCTTGATCTCGAAGAGACACGTACGAACACTGAAGCTGTAGCGTTAGCATTTGCTGGTTTGAAACAGTCACTCACTTTCGATATGACGGCCGATGAACCACCGGAAGGCACTCTTAGGATAACTGTGGGGAAGAAGGTCCTGAAAGAAGCTTGGGAGATTGAAGCTGAGCGCAGGGCAAGACACAAGAGTGGAAGGTCCCTGGGAAATGGAGGTCCAACCACAGATGCCCCGGATCATCTCTCACACGAAGGGCCATCAAAGGAGCCATGGGAGATTGAAGCAGAACAGGGCTTGCTGACTGAGGGTGGTCGGAGGCGTGCAAGAGCGGCTGCAGCAGCAACAACCGAATCTTCAGCGAATACTCCGTCTTCGCAAGGAAAACGAAGTTCGGTGACTGGTATCGGTCATCCAAACTCACCCCCACCACAAGGTGTCCCACCATCGTCATTCAACTTGAGCAACCCTCAGTACTACCACGCTGCTACCCAAACACTTACCCTCCCTGCTTCCGCGGCCCCTGCGAGATCGCACACAAGGTCCTTTTCTCTTGCTACGTCTGCCCTGACTGCACACGCCACCCCCGGAAAAATTGATATTGCTCTGCCTACCCCAAGTCTTCCTATTGCGGCAATATCTCCACAATTTTTCGCTCAAACGCTCAAAATCCTCATACTCAGCAATAGGAAACTGGACCTCTCTATCTCATTACCTTCTTGCGAACCTAAAACGGATGTCGGGCTGATACCAACCCTGGAAGAACTTGTCTTGGACGGTTGCGGTTTCGGTGATAGCGTTACAGTGACACGCCAAGTCGAGGGTGGCGCAAACCCGATAAAATCAAGCGAGCCACTTTTGCCTCTGATTACACGACTATTTCCCAACCTGAGGACGCTGGATGTGTCATATAACGCGCTGACGTCCGCTGCGCTCCAAAAAGATGTTTTGATCGGCCTCATCATGGCATCGGCTCAGGACACCGTCAACCGTACAGGATTGAGGCACCTCCGGCTCCGAGGGAACCGCATCACGACGCTTGATGGCTTTCAGCAAGTGGCAGAGATCTTCAAGGGTCACCGTTCTTTCCCTGATTGGAAACTCGAGGAATTAGACCTGCGAGATAATGAAATTTCTAAACTGCCGCCGCAAGTCGGCTTGCTACCCCTGGATGTCTTTTTGGTGGATGGGAATGTGTAAGTGGCCTCTCGTCGCTGATGGGTTGCACGTCGTCTGACTGATCGTTTGTGTGGGCATCCAAAAAAAAAGTTTCCGAATTCCTCAAAGGAAAATATGGGAACGTGAAGGGACCAAGGGCCTATTGAGCTGGTTGCGCGGGCGCATGGAATGAAGTACGTCGTGGCTTGTCAAGCTTGTCACGTATACAATAGTCTATAGCTTGATGAAGCGTAATATTACCCCACTGTGGTATATGGATCTGTCAAACCCGGAGAGGACTCCCTTGTTGCAGTGTATGCGATCCAAAGACGGGGTAATCGCGTTTGGCGCAGCAAGTCGCTCACCGAGAAGGCTAAACGAAGAATACGGTGTCAAGTACAGCTGACAGCCCCCAATCTTGACTTCCACCTCGCATCCCACCGGAAACGGTGGGCTCAGAGCTGCGGTCATTCGCTACGAGTCTGGACTTGCAACTATTTAAAAAAATACTAATTGGGGCATGTGCGAGCAATACGATATAGGTGCAACGATACCGGATAAACGCAATCACGAGTGACCATACAATATCTCATGATTCGCAGATCCTGATAAAGGTTGAGGCCAAAGACGGCGGCGCAGTGGGGGCTCAGCATGCACCAACTTGCACAACGATTGCCCAAGATTCTCACCAAGCATTTTTTGTTTCAGCAAGCGGCAAAGAAAGTGAATTCCAAGTGGACCGTGCTTATGTCAAGGATGCTGACCTGCACTGTCCAATACATTGTCCGATGATGACTGTTGGATCCACATGTCATGGTACAATCCACCCAGACGCAATAGTTCCTCGTGCGTGCCCTCCTCTACGATTTGGCCATCCTTGAGAACTATGATCAGGTCTATGTGTATCGATGTCACGTTTTTTTTTGAAGATCAACACGCCGTGAAACTTGACGATTGAAATAGACTTGCCTGCTTCGACTACGGTGCGTAGTCTATGTGCGATGAATATACTCGTCCTCCCGCTGTGCAATAGGGTGCTATTGATGCTCTTCATGATCTCTGCCTCGGTGTGTGCATCAAGGGCGGATGTCTAAGCGGGGCGTGTGTCAATAACAAGCATGAGGCACAAAACACAAATAATCATTCTCACGGCTTCGTCGAAAAACAATATTGGCGGGTCCTTCAACAATACACGCGCGATTGCCAGTCGTTGCTTCTCGCCCCCCGAAATCATGAGTCCTCGCTCACCAACAGTCGTCTGATACCCATCCGGCAGGCTCATGATGGTATCATGTACGCTTGCCTTGATGGCAGCCGCTTTCACTTCTTCATCCGTCGCGTCAAGGCGTCCATATCGTACATTGTGCATGATGTTGGAGTGAAAAAGAGGTGTATCTTGCGGAACAACGCCTACTGCCCTGCGGAGACTCTCCACTTGTACATCTTGGATGTCTTGTTCGTCAATGACGATGCGACCCGAGGAAGGATCGTAGAATCTGAACAGAAGACGGAAGACGGTGGATTTGCCACAGCCCGAGGGCCCTACAATAGCTACCTTCTTGCCCGCTGGAACAGTGAACGAAAGATCGCGGAATATAGGACGGTCAGGATGATATCTAAAGTTGACATTCTCGAAGCGAATGGAACCACCTCTGAGCACCAGTGGTTGTGCCCCAGGCTTGTCCTGCGCAACGATAAGAGACGAGTCTGGGATATTGTCGAGATACCTACCCTCACTGGTGCATTCTCAGCTTGGAGAGTGAACAGTACCTCCATATCCATCAGATTCTGTCGGAGTTCACGATATATGCTGCCCAAGAAGTTGAGGGGAAGAGATAACTGGAATATCAACTGATTGACCATGACGAGGTCACCGACAGTCATAGTCCCTGGATATCGTTTCATCAGGCCAACTGGTCAACTCATCTGACAACACTCTCACCATTCAACACCCCCTGTGCAGCCAAAAACATGGTAGCTGTTAATGCCGTGGAAAATATTACGTTTTGGCCCGAATTGAGGTATGCCAAGGAAGTGGTGATCAAGACAGACGATTTCTCATACTGCTTCAGATGGGCGTCATATTGCGCGATCTCGAATCTCTCATTGTTGAAATGCTGCGGAATGGATCGTAAGGGACTCGGGCAGGAATGAATAAAGGTGCGGACCTTGACTGCCTCATAGTTTATGAGAGAGTCGACAGCAGATGAAGCAGCCATATTATCGGCTTTGTTTGCATTGCGTCGAAACTGGGTTCTACCGATCGTGTGAGAGAGTTTGGGAAGAACGCGCACGAGGTTCGCGCTGACCTCCAAGAAGTGGTTCGGACGGTAAACCAGGTGTATGCGGCCAAAGTGGTTGCCGTTATCACGGCAAAGTCCCAGCCGAATTTATACGTCTAGGATGTAATCTAGAGAGAGATAGAGAGATGGGAGACACCACCTACGAGGATGCCGCAAACCATGGATATTTCCAAGGCAGTCGGGACGATACGGAACAGGATAGCCTGTAGCATAAACGTGATGCCCCTGCTGACCTGTCAGGGGGAAAAGTCATGTTGGAGATGAGTAAAACAGACTTTGTTCCGCGATCGATGGCACGGGTGAGTCCACCGGTTTGTCGGGAGAGATGGAACTTGAGGTTGAGGTTGAGCAAGTGGTCAAAAGTTTCGCGAGAGACCTTGCGTATGGCACGCTGACCGATGTTGGCGAACACTGCATTCAAAAGTTCACCGAATACGGTCGCTCCGATGCGCGCAGCACCGTCTGAGGAGAGTGTGAGATGGGGTATGTGAAGAGTGTGGCTACGCACAACCGAGGATGAGGGAGCCCGCGACGACCCAGACGGTCGAAGTAGACGAGACGTCAAGATTGAGAGCGTCGACGACATCCTTGAATAGTTGGGGGACTTGCACGTTCAATACCTTGGGATCATGGTGAACACCAATCACAATCAAGGTGGAGAAGCAAAGGAACCTTTCCGCCGATGAGGAGGGTGAAACCGAGGACGACGCGAAAGCGGGTATTCCAGTCATGTTTTGGCCAGACGCTGCCAATGAGCTTGCGCACGACCATCCAGTCCTTGCGGCGCTGCTCTTTGGCTGTCACGCGTTCGGGGCCATATTGGTTGCGGAGAGGCGCAGAGGTGGAGAAATGGAGCGTGAGTGGTGTCGTGGAACGGCGAGGATGGAAGCGGTGAAGACACAGAAAGGACTGCCTTTGGAGTGTGGCATTTGGAGAGAGAGAGGCCGCCCTCGAGAGTGCAGCACGACGGCAGACACTCGCCAGCATGGAATGTGGTCGGTGCATCATGCTGACATTTTCACCAGGAAACGGAGCGACGACAACACTAGTCTCAGACTACAACTTCATGGGTACAGATACAACACAAAGTGAAACGATGAAAACAGTGGCAATGGTGTCAGCTATAAACGTGTAGTAGTAGTACAGGGGTGCAATACAGCCCACAGTGTCAGCAAGAGAAAATGGACATAAGATCGAAACAGAAAATCCCCATACGTGTATGTGTGGCCTGAATTGCAACAGGACCGTGGTCGCAGCTGTCCACTGGGCAAAACAGTCCGTGTGTTCATGCCCATGCGTTGCGGCCCCACCACCGCTTGTCCGCCCCCCTAACGGCCCACTCGGAAACGCTGTCCGTCGTGGCAACATATATCATCCCGCCCTGAGGATCGAAACACGTTCCCGCAATATCCAGATCCGGGTTCTGTATCTGCTCCGCCACAGGATGGGCGCGCGTGGTCGTCCGACGGCTGGGGTGAGGCGAATGACGGGTATTCGAGTATCGCCCGAGGGCAGTGCTGCGAGACGGAGAGGGAGACGTCTGCAGTGGAAGGTGGATGGAAGGCGGCGGAGAAGATGAGCGGGAAGGTGCACGCGATACACAGTCCGTTTCCGGTTCATCAAGATCCATGCCGTCTACATCTTCTCTTCCATCACCGTCGACGTCATTGTTGCCATATAAGTGGGGACTGGCAGTGCCTCGCATGGAAGGCTGTGGATACATATCTGCTCGATGTGCAAGATATGCACGGACTGCCCGACGAGAAAATGCTTCTCGAATATTTTCTTGAACCGCACTATCCCCAAGAGGTAAGCCGAGAACATCACCATAGTTGTAATCCTCGCTATCCTCGCCGTCCCGCCGGCGCAGGGTGCGATGTGGATGTCTTCGTGTAGACAAGGGCCCATTGTTGGGGGAAGAATTAACGTAAAAGCCTTCTTCCAGTGTGCGAATTGCACGCGGTGGCTGCGCGGTTTGCCTAGTGAATGGCGTAGCGGAGAGGTGGATCGCATCAGACGGTGCGGAAGATATTGATGGAGGACGGGACGATGTCAAACGCGACACCTCTCGCTCCACGACAGGAATGCGAATGATGTCCTCTGTCTCAAAAGTGCGAGCATCAATCACATGAAGGAGGCTTGTATGCTAAAAGGAATGTGAGCAAACTTGCATATGCTCAACCGTGAAGGCGAGTCTGACCTCTGTGAATGTCATAATCTCATGTCCAGGATGACCACGTGTACCACCAGCACCAAACTTGACACTTCGGGCACCCCAGCCGGGGGCCTTGGAGTTTCCTCTTGTCCAATCCCACGGGTCATCACTGAGCATGCTGTTTGCCTCGCCATTCCCAAGGTGCCCAACCGGCAACCTGGTTTTGTCTGTTTGAATGACTTTCATCGGTTTCGTACTTCGCACGTCCCAGACAGCGACGACGCCTTCTTGGGAAGCAACCGCAAACTTCATGCCATCGTGCGAGAACGCGGTGGAGAAGGATGCAGAAAGCGAGGGTGAGTAGAGTCTGGTGTCGGGAGGGGGAACGTTAAGGGTGACAATAGGGGCGAACGTGATGCAAGGACCGCCAGTGAGGTGGTGAAGATAAATCCGTGGCGAATCCCCAACAGATATGAGCGTTCTCCCATCTGGGGATATCGAGGCTGGGGATGAATATGAGATCAACGCAAAGGGCGAGAAGGGGGATACAAGACACGCACAGTGATTGATAGGCTCCTCGAGCTTCAAGTTACCGGATTGCCGGAGATCCTTTGGGGAGGATTCACAGCGGACAGCAATGTCGTAGAAGCGTACTGTGCAATCGTTGTTGCTGACGATGAGGCGGGGTTCTACGCTACTCTCCGCAGATCTCGTCAGGCTCAGTGAGCTGAGCAAGACAGAGTTGTTTATCGAACCGTTTAGCTTCTTATAGTACTGCCAAATCGCATTGTTGCAACGTAGTCGAGGGGATGGATAATCCCTCCTTTGAGACCGTGAGGAAGGCTGATGAAGGGAGAGGTGGATTTCTGCCTCCTGGCCACCGGCGGCGAGAAGGATCGTGTCTGAGCCGGGGAGCTGAATGGAGGAGAGGGTGTTTGGGTTGAAGGAGAGGTCTGCGATGCTGCGGACGGCCTGGTGCGTGCGAGTCAGGCGTGGGACTTGGGCATGAGGAAGGTGGGGGGTACACACAGTGTCAGGATTATAGAGATCATGCTCTACGATGGAGTAGCCTCGTATATAGTTGACAAGACCTGGCTCCTGAGGGCAAATGATGAGATCGCGTAGCTGGCTGTATGAGTCGAAGCGGGGGTATGAGGGGTGTGGTCAGCGAGGACGTTCATAGCAAGAAAATGAACGTACACATGGCCGATGGTTACCTCGGCGGGCAGGATGTTGGTCGGCGTCGTCGATGCCAGCGACGAGGAGTGGCGGGCCATGATGAGCCCGGTCGGTGGTGACGTTCAAGGTGGATCCGCGACCTCGAATGTTATACCCTCGGCCCGTCATTTGACCGCGTGACGTGTCACGTGATTTTGATTCCAGTTCAGGAATCAGCACTGCATTTGCAAACCTCTTTCTCGACGTTGACCACAACGATGAGCACCGACGAACCCATGCAAGCTGTCACGCCAGCAATGTCAAGGCCCACAAAGAAGCTCAAGCCAGCCAGAAAACAAGTCAAACCTGGCGACGTTGAGAAGAAAGAGACCGTGCAGACTGGCAAGGAGTACAGTCAATCCTTTCAACATAACCGCGTCGATGTTGTCTCTAACAAAGTACAACAGACATCTGGTACAACAAATGGGCCGGTGGAGATCGCGAGGATAACTACTCAAAGTGAGTGTTGCTGCCAGGTTTGCCATGCTCGTGACTAACAATGCCTCAGCAAAGTAAAGTCACAAACGCGGTGTAACATCAAGAAAGACAGCGGTCTCACCCGTGCCAACCAAACTGGCATCCGATATTGCTGTCTCTTCTATGCACGCGGTTGTTGTCCCTATGGCTGGGAATGCAACTATCTGCACGTCCTTCCCGACCCCAATAACGCCCTACCTGACAGCTCGAAAGATTGTTTTGCCAGAGACAAGTTTGCTGATTACCGAGACGACATGGGTGGTGTGGGTAGCTTTAACCGTCAAAATCGCACATTATACGTGGGTCGAATCAAGGAGACTGGACCTGGGCCGGAGACTGAGGAGATTGTCAACCGTCACTTCAAGGAGTGGGGAGAGGTTGAGCGAAGTAGGCCTATCTTTGGAATGCTTGTGATTGGATGCTGATCTCTATTAGTTCGGGTGCTGCAGTATCGAAGCGTTGCGTTCGTGACCTATGTATCAGAGTTCGGCGCCCAATTTGCCAAAGAAGCGATGGCATGCCAATCGCTGGACAATGACGAAATTCTCAATGTCCGATGGGCGACCGAAGATCCCAACCCTGTCCAAAAGGTGGCCGAGAAGCGGCGTCTGGAAGAATTAGGGCAAGAGGCCATCAAAGCACGTATGGATCCCCGCATCGTCGAAGCGATGCGGGCAGTGCGGGCTCTAGAGGATGGTGATCTACTGGACGACGAGGGACAAGTGCTGGAAACCGAGGCCAATGACTCTGATGTTGTTGAATCGCATGAGCTGAAACGAAGGAAGATAGGACACTCGCCACGAGGATCCCTGAACGAGGAGCTGCCCAAGCCAAAGGGGCTACTCAGTGCCGATACGCTTGAGGGATTGAAGTATTTCGCCGAGATACGGAATCAGAACGGCTCCGCACAGGTCCGAAACGTATCGCAGGCCAAAGCGGTGACGACGGAGTTGGGTCTTGGAGATTATGGAAGCGATGGGGACGAATGAGTGTGTCTTTTAAAAAAATTCTCATTTACGTTACCAATGAAGGTACATTTAATTGTTTTGTGCATGTCATAGGCGATCAACTCTGTTGTATTTCGCGTTGGAATGACTTGTTGGATCAAAACCCACGGGTGAACGGGTGTATCCACTGGTGGCGTGTGCCTTGGCAAATGGCAGGCTTCCAAACTGCGCAGAGCCTCATGCAACTTCATAGGGTCACAGCCACACGCCAACATTCCCACCGTCGGATTTGACACAGCGTAGAGAAAGTAGCGCCGTACGTGATTGTACATCGGCCGTTGGCTGGCCATTGAGGCATGTACACGTTGCAGACACAAGCAAATTGAGATTAAAATACCGTTGGCTGGCACTCCCTGCCGAGCGCCCAGTTATCCTTGGTTGTCGGACGAGAAGCAGTGCAAGGACCCACAGAGAACAACACGTTTTTCGAGACGGGGTGGTCCCTGGCGAGCCTGCCACTGACATTCTGTTGTGGCGGGGGGTGGGAGTGATCACATGACGAGGTTATGCGGCGGTGAGTTCGTTCTAGTCAGAACACACAGCCCGGTACATACACCGCTATCCTCAGATTTCGATTGAGAAACATATTCCTTCGCCAACGACCACACATGACCACTTCCATGTGTCATTTCCCTGTACCTTCCGTCATTCTCCCCGACTTCATTGGACCCTCTCTCTTCTATGGGCGTCTTGGTCCTATCCTTGACGCCTGCCACGCTTACCCTTTCGATTCGGAACTGTGGGCGTTCTCCCCTATATAATCATACAGATCTGCCGCCACTACACCTCCCTCACTCCCTCACCTGCATCTCCACCATGAACAACTTTCCCTCCCCCTCCCCGTCAACCGTCCCCTCTATCCGCATCCATGGTGCAGACGACGCTTCTGCTCTGTATGTCCACTTGCTGTACCGACCCGTCCCCGTCAACTTATCACTTTCTTTAGTTTCGATGGTGGCGACATGTTCCCTGCAGACATAAACCTCTATCTCGAAGATCCTAGCCTATATGCCTGCCCTCAAGGCTTTCAGTCAGACTGTTAGCTGCACTCCATCTACATTGTGGCGTCACACTCATACATGTTGCAGACCACCCCATCCTCAACCCCCCGCCTGAGCTAGAGGACATCCCGGAACTTTCCCACCTCACTACAACGAGCCAGCCCTTCCTTACCGGCCACGGCTTTTCCCTCCCATACGCAACCATCTTACAAGAGAACACTATCACTGATCGGGGACTGTCCCCATCCATCCTTGGAAGCCCCATCCCATCATCGCCCACCCCCTCCTTCACCACCTCATTGTCTCCTTCATCACTCTATGACTCTCTTGGATTCTCAGACACCGAATCACTTCTCTCTCTTTCACCCGACACACCCGATAGTCAATTTCTCTGGCCATCCCATGGGCTGAACCATCAAAGCAGTGAATCTCTGGTGTCACACTCTTCTTTCATCCCCGACGATTCTTTCTTCCCTCCCGGCCTATCACAAACTGGCACCGGTCCTCATCGTGCCCGCTCAAAGTCATCGCCTCCTCGTCACGGACCTGTGGCTAGTAAGGCAATGCTCGAGGCTAATGGTCGTCGTCGTCGCCACCCTCCACAGTTTGAGTGTCCGGAATGCAAGCAAACGTTCACTGCACTATTCTCCCTCAGACGTGAGTTTCTGCGTCTTTTACTCCGTGCCTCCAACTCAATGACGCCACATCTTAGGTCACTTGCAATCACACACTGGAGAACGCCCTTTTGCATGCAGCATCCCGGGCTGCTCCCAACGATTCTACAACAACAGTGATTGCAAGCGTCATGAAAAGAGCAAGAAGCGTCATAAGGACCTTTGATTCCATGATCGGTCTCGCCTCCTACGTGGTGGCGTGGCGTGTCGATCGATCACCATGCACAGATATGGCCAATCACTAGATGATGATAATCTTGGGATTTATGACCCGCATCTCCGCTCCATATCCACATTGCATCCCCAGACTTTTATTTTGAATCCTTGACGATCAATCAGTCAACATTATACGCGGGACGAAATGATACCCTTGACGATACCCCAATAAACTGCAGATATCTTTGGAATGTTTTCTTACTTGATAACATGTTGTTTGTCTTTTTGTTTGACAATTTTGTATTACTTAACGAGATAGCAATGAATATAGATTGGAAGTTGCGCATGAGTCATGTCGAGTGTACGGGTCCGCAACCGGCCATGCACAAAGCCTAGTCATTCACTGTCATTCGAAGCCTCGTGTCAGAGCCTTCATATGTCCTAGTCGGGTTGGCTGCGGCCAGGAAGCCTTTTCATCTACAACCCCAATCCCCCAATGAAGAGAATCAAGGAACCCCGGATACACAGTTGGCACCCACAGCGAAATGTCTAGAACGAGTCGACGCACCCAAAATCAGAAACAAAGTAACCGGATGGCAAGAATACAAAATACGACAAGCACATAGCCCACAGTCTCGGCAGCCGTGTGAGCGATAACGTGTCGACGCGGTCGAGTCCGAGGACTTGACGCGAGGTGGTTTACGGGACATCCGAGGCCGTCAGCCTATCAAAGAAAGGGGCACAAGGGTAACCAAGTTGGTCAACACGAACGCGTTCACCTCACCCCTGACATCACGTACCAAATGTGGGGGTGGCATACTCGGCTCGTTCCGCGCGGATGGCGTCGTCGTCTGCGCTTCACACATGAAAAAAGCCGCGGTTGAGACGACGGGCACGGTCAGAATGCAAGCTCCGAGGGCGCCCGCGCGCGCAGCGTGCGTAGTATCAAGCCGTGGGCCATTGTCAAGATGCGCATATAGTATGATCGTGACCCCGAGCGAACAAGCTGCGGCGGAGACGGCAATCAAGGATGCGATTTCGAGGAGAAATACAACGTGATTTGATAGGACCCTTTGAAGCTTGAGACCTCCCAAAAGTGTGATGAGAAGCACAGTCGCGAGGGTAGTGGGCCATATCACGATAATTCCACCGAATGATCCGGCTTCCATGGATGACAAAAGGGGTGGGTCGTATCCATTGTATTTGACCGCTCTGAGCACTGCATGCCCAATGAGAAGGCTGAGTGAGCCATTGAGAGTGCTGATCAGTAAAGCGCAGACTGAGAATGATAGGATACGGATCACGAGCTCGGCGACAGGACGGAAAAGGAGGGAGATGCCGAAGGCCGTCCACCAGACGAGGAGTGTACGATCTTTTTCTGGGTCTGAAGACCGGGGGACGGATGATTCCGGTGGAGTAGAGCTGGATGGGTCGATGAGAGTGGATTCAATGACACAGCGGTGGAACAGGCGATAGAATACAAACATGATGAGATACCGCTGCGCGTGAACGTTACGCGCATTTATCTGAGGCAGCCCGTGGGTTTGTTGACGCTGAAGAAAGCTAGGCTGGCGAGGAACCGAAGTTCCTCATCACGGGTTTGACGATTGGTACTAGTGGCCGGATAACGACAAGGGTTCCCAGCACTTTTACTGCAATCGCCGAGTAGATCATCGACTATCACAAGTGCCGCCACATACAGACGGCGGCGGCGGCGGAACAATAACATGTACGTGAACACACAGAGCGTCAATGGTCACCGTTTCGTGGATTCTGTGCGGCGTGTGCTTGGAAGTCATCATCGGTGACTCGGCGCCTCGTTGATTGATCCGTGTCGGCGCACGCTGCTGTGTTCGGCGTCAATTCAGACACTGCTCGATCATCGGGTAGATGCGCCTTTCCCCATGCTTGGTCCCATGCTCAGACTACTGACACTGCAAATCTTTCCATGATCACGACAGACAACCGAATCGTAGGTGGATGCGGCACATGTGAAGAAAGGAAGCTTGCGTGACTGCCTACGCTGATACTTGGGTACCCTTTAGTTTGACTGAATGAAGCTGCTTCAGAAGCGGTATGCATTTCTTTCCTGATTACGATCCTTATGTTGATCGCCTTTCCCCAGACATTCTCGACACTGTCCATATTCCATCATTCTGCTGATGGTTCTTTACCCCGAAGTGCAGAAGCGTGCAGAAGCTGAGATCGACTCGGAGATCGCTTTCAGTTTGGTGGGCAGATCGATCCTAGTATTGATGCATTGATCAAAGAGACTCTGAAATGGCACCTGTAGCTCCCCTACGCCTCCCGATAGGCTCATAATATGATCTAGGTATTCCACACGTAACCGTGGATGATGACATCTATCTTATCCCCATAGTTTTTTGCCTTTCTCGAGTCCTTAGTGGAATGCGGTGTATACTTACACAGCTTCCTTATAGCTGCAACTATCTTACTTGATGCCTGGCCCCGGTCCAATGCGATGCTAACTGTCTTCGTGCGCCGAGGGTGATGTCCAGAGATCCTCTCAATTACTTCCTTTGGCTTTGGCTTCGGCCGTCGAGTTTGGTAAAGAAGCGTCACTAACAATACTGATGCTTTCTCAGTGTTGGCGTCATGTCGCCAACGAATCCCTGTGGGCTGCGGTCGTGAATGTGACTCTTCCGCTTCGAACCAGCATCGGGCCGGAAAAAGGCGAAAAGATGATATGAACTGAAGAAGTGACTATGTACTTGGGTTCCTTGGGTGGGTGGATTCATTCCCTAAAGCATGCATGCAAACATGCCAAATTCCCTTGCAAGACTATGCCTCAGCATGAAGGTTTGAACAAGGAAAGACTTTTGCAGTTGGTGCAGATGTCGGCGTGAGTGTTCCTACGCCTCTGGTTGGATCAATTACACCAAGAGCATGAATGGATCTTGATGTTTCAGACTGAATGAACGTGTATACTAGGTCCTGAGCAGGACTCGAGAGCATTCAATTGTTTTTGTGGCATTGCTCGAGCCTGGAAACACTACGAATTTAAGTACCCACCATCATCATATCCGTATCCACGCGTATGGAGCTTATTCACACTAGGTAGACGGAAACCGGCTTGCGGGTACTTAACGGCGTTACAAACTACTATGGAGGAAACTCTAAGCAGGAGGTCCACGTCTCTCTTTTACTTCAGTGGTGGTGTGCGTCATGATGCTCAGGACCATGGTAGTCGAGTTTGTACACTAAAGGGGAGTGAGCAAAGCAATAACACGGACGACGAGTCCTTACCTGAACCGCATTCGGGGCAACGGCGGTTTTTGTGCTGACGAAGAGTGAACCAATGAAGTTCATGCGAGTCGGCCGGAGAGCCAGTGCAACCAACAATGCGCTCAGTATCCTGTAGAAACGTGTCAGACAAGTAGCGGAAATTTGGCTGAAGTTGAACTAACCAAAGCGTACACTTTGATAGGATCTTGGATAGTGCCTACGCGATTGGACTCGAGAGGTTGTAAATCAAAGGCATCATAGCCTTCCATTTCACCCAGGAGCTGGAAACGCTCGAGACCTGTCGCCTGCTGCTCATCCGTGGGGATTTCGCCTGTTTTTCCACCTGGACCAAAGAGTTGGGGAGGGGGAGCCCCCGAACGACGGG
>JBBPQT010000329.1:0-17804 GCA_038092715.1 Boletus smithii | reverse complement strand
CAATTACGATATTGTAACCACTTGAACACTAACATCATCATGCCAGATTCAGAAGCGCGGACTTAGATCGATCACGTAGCTGGCATGGCCCATCGGTCAGATCGGCCACCGTCGAACGGTGCCCATAACCCCACACACGGGAAATGTAGTCTCGGCAGCGACGCATGTTGTATGGACTTACTGGTGAGTCTGCTCGCCAATGACAATTATAACCGGAGTTTTTCCCCACTTTGATGGAAGATGTCATTTGTCAGGGTCGATGGTCGTATGACACTGAGTTATAGTAGGCTGCCTTTGAAAGGGCAGCTCAGTGGTGTGCCAGGGTCCAAGTATCCAGGCTTATTGGATTGACCACTGCCTTGGAAGTGCCGGTGCACTGGCATTGCACAACTTTTGTTATGTGATGAGTCTCTCTGAGAGACCTCCTCCCTATCCTTGGTCTTCTGGCTTTGCACACATGCTATGGCTGCGAAAAGCAGGGGGCAAAAAGAAAGGAAGGAATTTCGGAAGTCCTAGAGGCACTCACCACTGGCACGTCATTTACACTAACATTGAACTAAACCGAAGACCGGGGACGTTTCCGATAACCTGTCGTAGTGCGTCCGTGATTACCGGTCGGCGGTCGCTGTTTGCCTAGACAATGGCCTGAGATATCAATATTTCAATGTTGGTTATCGTGTAATGTGATCTGACTAAGCGAACCAAAGCTTCGGCTAAGCAGACCCACATCCAGCCGGAATTATTAACTGAGCATACCCATCTCCGGGTCTTGAACGTTTGAACAATTACCTTGAAGAGTCGATCGCATATCCGAGTATTACTCGCCTCATAGTCATGTGACGTCCAATCACATAACCTCCTCGTTCATGTGTTCAACCCTTTGATGACAATAATACTGGAATACAGCTGGTGTTTTCGACGCTTATCCAAAGGGAAAGGCGCGTGTAAGATAGCCAGCTGGATGTAGACGACGGACGTAGACTGGATCGCCTAGCAAGGGCGGTACGCAGACCAGCATGAAGTCAGCCTTGAAATCAGACCACCGAAGGCGTTAAATATAGCTAAGCCAAAGGTCCGGGTCATGCGAACTCGTGGGGAAAAAGACTCAGAGGAGTGAAAAACCATCAAGTCGCGGAGAGAGGTGGAAGAACGAACGAAGGCGTCAACAAGTCCATTTTTTTCCCTCTTTCCCGCTGGGAACCTGGGCCGCCGATGCCTTTTGCGTTTTTGTTGTCTTGAATTGCCCCAAATTTCCGCCAAAACTTGGGGTCGTCACACGCAGCGGAACGGACCTTATACCTGACGGAAAGAATAGCAGGCCATCAGTGAAAATACATACTTCCCCTCCATTTCGTGGCACTTCGACTCGGACAAGTAATCCGGACGAGAGATCCAGACGTCACGAGCGCACCGGTGAAGTTAGTAGTGGGTCGATGGGCCAGTGGTGGCGCACGCGGATAACCCGTGGGTAGGGACCAAAGCCGCCCAGGCACATATACACTTCTGATGGGATGCATTATTATTATTCATCCAGTGGGACGAGACATCCCAGGCTTCAAAGCGCCCCAAAAATGCGAAAGAAGAGAAAATATACGCACGGAACAATGTTTATCAACGGATCAAGATCAGGAACTAATCAAAGGACGGAAAGGCACGACACGGAGAAACATTTGCTGCGCCGTAGGTACCTGCGGATCACAATTAGGTGGGTACACCTACGATGCCATGAGTACTTTTTCGGTGATCATGGTCGCAGGATATTGATCACTTTGAAATGAAGCCGTGAAAAGGGAACCAAACGGCCAGGGACAGGGGATTGACCTACATTATACATCATAATGGAAATCGACCAAAGAGTTCAACGGTGTCATGTGTTGCCGGCTTATCGATGATGCTTCCCAGCGGAAAACATAGAGTATTGCATCCAAGAGAGTGTCGTCTTATTTTTTGCTGAGGGAACCCATTTCTTTTGTTTTCGCTCACCATTGATCAGTGACAATTAGTGGGGCGTGTAACTTATGTAGGCTTGTCCCGTGAGCTCACGATTACTAAGGCGCGGCTCAAACTTTGTATGCATGCGGCCATAACCGTTTCTATACCGCTAAATCGAACACTACACTTGCCGGATTTGGATGGTCTCATTGTGAAGGACGGAAGCGAATTACTGGAGCGTTCGTCTTATTGTTCTGCATTGCCCCATTGAGACTTGAACAGTACGGAGGGATATCCGAGATGAGTTTAGCGGTGGAAGTTAGCAACGCAGCGAGCTCCCCTCGGACGCCGCAGGGAATAATAATATCGTTCTCAGCATGGAGGGGCCTCGTTATATAAAAGAGCTAACGAAAGCACCATTCTCCCTCCAGCTGCAAAAAGATAGGCAACTCTCCTCATCCACGAGCTTTCTCGCACACCGACGCCTCGCTCATATTCATCAGACATGGATTCCTTCAACAAGATCCTCTCTATCTTTACCATTTCCGAGGACGAGGGTACTCAGGAGAGCACCTCGTCGATTCCTGTCGACTACGGTGACAGCAGCAACGGTACCAGTGTGTGCGTCATCGCATGAGCAATCACGCGAAAAAGGCATACCTGTGCACTATACATTCTTCGTTGTGAGTACTAGATCCGGATTCACGCTGATCGCGCATTGCTCATCTCCGCCATGCTCACTCTTAGCATCGCACGTCTCATGCACGCATTTAATACCATCACCATCATCATTATGACCACCACCATCATATCACATCCCACTGCAGCGATACCTGTTGGATTCCTTGGAGATTATTATTCGGTTTTCGGCGCACATTCCTTGATTCGATTGATGTGCATAGCTATCCTTTCGACCTTCGACCTAGTGTTGTTTTAGTAGATAACGTGGTTTTACAAGGAATCGGGAAATACTGGGGTGGAATGGAATTTGTCTATATGTTGACTCGCATTACACCTTGAGATGTTTCTGCCATTGCCATTTCGCACGAGGTTGGCATATGTCAATCATCGTCTTTTCAACAGCGAAATGAGGGCCTTGAATCGCTAACGCAATGATTTCACGGTGACTGGCAGAATGTGGTGGAAGTGCAAGGACATGAGAAAATATTGATCACCTGACTCGAAGATTATTGTTTGCTCGAACCAAACAGTCCGGGGCCAAAAAGTGTGAAATGTTTCTTTGCATGACTTGTCTCTAGCTTTGCTCATTTTTGCTTCAAGTCTCTCCAACTCCCTTTTTACGCGTCCTCATGGTGAGCACGACTGTGTGCATGATGTTCAGGCATTTCGCTGATTCGTTGGAATGATAATTCAGGCTGCCCAGGCTACCTTCAAATCCATCAAGTCTGTCATTCCTCTATTGGACCGTGTGTTGGTTCAACGGTTCAAGGCTGACACCGTGTGTATCCGTTGCTGTCGCCGTCATTGTATCCGAATTTGACGCACTCTGCAAACCTTTAGAAAACTGCATCGGGTATTTTCCTTCCTTCGTCCGCCACGAACACGCCTTTGCCAGAAGCAACCGTCATTGCGGTGGGCCCTGGCGCACCCAACAAGGAGGGTGTTGTTGTGCCAACTTCGGTCAGGACCGGTGATCGTGTACTGCTACCTGGCTGGGGTGGAAACTCTATCAAGCTTGGTGAAGAGGCATGTAATATGAACGCTGCTACGGGTCAATTTAGACTGACGGGCTTGAACAGGAGTACTTCCTATTCAAGGACTCCGAAATTATGGCAAAGATTCAAGAGTAGATGGATACGTTGAGCTTACCGACCTCCGGAGCACCGAGTGAACCGGAGGGTGACCTGTGGTCGGAAGAATGACTGCCCCGGGGCGGTAAAAATTTAGATTGCGAATTAAAGCATACTCTAATTGCTATGTTCACTGCATTTGATGGCTTTCCTGGTAATCCATCTACATGTATCCCCGCTCAAGCGACGAAGCTCCGTTTAATAGCCCTCGATGCTGGCTAAGCAGGCACATGTACCGCATGGCAAGGCTGCTGTATGCCGACCATGTGAGATGTTTGGTGGTTCGAAACGGTCGATTTTCATCATCATGGGACCACAACCCTGGATGCAGCATGTCCGCTTTGAGGTCTTGAAAGGCCACTGAAACGGCCCTCGAGTGTTAACTGGTTCACCGCGTTGCTCGGGTCACCTCGTTGGGGACTACTAAGCACGAAAGTCATGAGTTCCTTAAACCGTCTCAAGGCCGTCAGCGAGTTTAGTAGTCCTCGCGGCCCGGATTGATAATGATGGGTTCCAAACAAACCAAAATAGGCTGGAAATTACTAAGTGTAGATCTCCGGATTGCACCGCCCTAATTGGTTTGGCCCCGACCGGCTCAGATGGAATATAAAACGACAGCCATGGCCCATCATTTCCTCAGCCTTTTCAACCAACACACGGCTCACCAGGGCAGCCCACCATTCCACACCAGGGGCCCATTTAAAGTGCCATGGAACTTCACTCAAGCGTCAGCGACGTCAGATTAGACCGCCAGCTCGGTCATTCAGAAATTCAGGAACTCGCAATCGAGAAACATGCTCGCCCTCCGTCGCCCCAGCGTAGTCTCGCACGCTCCATCGCTATTGTCGCAACATGCACGGCTGCCATGGTTGTCAACGTTCGTCTTTGAATACGTTGTTACCATTTTACCCATTGACAGTCTTGCAGGTTTCAAATTCAACTGCCGTGACCATTGCTCTCCCTGCGATCGGTCAGGCGCTCAATATGCAGGAAGCTCAACTCCAATGGCTGCTATCTGCATATTCTTTGAGCTCTGTCGGTACTCTCCACATGACTCTATGGCCTCACTCTGACGCTATCCTAGGGATGTCTACTTTTGTTTTTTGGCCGTCTTGCAGACCTCTATGGGCGCAAGAAGGGCTTTTTAATTGGCATGGCTTGGCAAATGGTTTTTGCACTCGGATTAGGTTTTGCGAGTGGTGAGTCAGTCTACGACATTGCCTTTGTCGCTTGTAGTTACGTATTCACCGCCACCCTCAGATGGTATCACGATGGATGTCCTAAGGGGTTTCCAGGGAATGGGCGCTGCCGCCGCCATTCCTGCTGCTGTGCGTTGCATTGCCTTTCTTGTTCCAGAAGTGCGATTCTCAATCGACATCATACAGCTCGGTATCTTGGCCCACTCCTTCCCTCCCTCGCGCGCGCGATCCATGGCGTTCGCGACCTTCGCCGCTGGCGCCCCTGTCGGCGGTGCTTTCGGCACGATTATTGGAGGGGTCCTCACCCAACTTAGCGCGTACGGATGTTCTTTCCGTCGACGCCACATTACCTAATATGCGTTGCCATTCAGGGATCACTGGCGTGCACCGTTTTTCTTATCTGCGGGTTTATCAGCTTTATGCGTACTGGGCGGCCTAGTATTTGACCGTGACAAAATTTCGTCCGAAATTGACGCAAGAGTTGACTGGATTGGCGCAATCTTGGTTACCTCCGGTTTGGTCCTAATCGTGTTTGTCCTCGGGCAAGGTCAGTCTGTGGGCTGGAAAACTCCTTGTATGTCCTCCTTCCTACTTCTTTGGGACAACAGTTCACATCTTGATTCACCTAGATATAATCGCATGTTTGGTCATTGGTGTGATTCTTCTCGGTCTTTTCCTTGTTTGGGAGCATCATTTAGAAAAGTCTGCCACCGGCCCCGACAAACCAAAGTCGTTCTGGACGCCACCACCCCTTATGAAGCTCTCCATATGGGCACGAGCCAGGGGTCGGATGGCTGCAATTCTTGTGATCGCATTCCTAAACTGGTCTGGTTTCATTAGTTGGACGTTCTGGGCTCAGGTCTGCCCCGGTTCACTATGCGATAATGTGAAGATGCTGACGTCTGCCGTGTTCAGCTGTACTACCAGGATTACCTTAAGCTTTCCCCCGTGCGCACGATGATCCGGTTTATACCCATGTTTGTCACTGGCTGTCTCTGCAACTTTTTTGTCGCGGTGTTGGTCGCAAGACTTCCTCTAGTGATATTTGTTGGTAAGATCACTTTTTGATTGCTAGAGGTGCATGACTAACGACCAGTTCCCAGTATTCGGCACTCTCATCACTGGATGTGCTTGCGTCCTGTTTGCGCTTATCAACACGTCAGCTTCATATTGGGCTTTCGGCTTCCCGTCTACCGTCATGGTCGTGTTCGGAGCTGACTTTGTGTATGCTGCCGGCACTCTTTTTGTTGCGAAGATTGTATTCCCGCATGAGCAAAGTCTTGCAGGAGGATTGTTTCAGACCATGACTCAGGTAAGTAGTCAGAAATACCCTTTGCCTCACGTCAGGTTATTATTGTATCGGCGGAATCATTGATTCGCATCCACGTTTTGTAGATCGGAACAGCATTTGGTCTTACGATTTCCACGATCGTGTTCAATAGCGTCGTGAACACACAGTCAGCCAAGCTCGGCGTGGTGGTGAATTCTTCCGGAACGAATGCGCCGATGTCAGCACAACTGCAAGGTTACAGATCCGCCCAATGGACTAATGCTGGTTTCGCGTTCCTCGGTACGTGTTTTCCGTTTTGTTTTCTCTAAATGGACAGTGTGCTGACGCGGTTATTATCCGTAGCTGGTCTATTAGCTGCTCTTTTCTTGCGGGGCGTCGGGGTTGTGGGACATCGCAAACACGAACGCGTCGAGGATCCATCTGAACAGACCATTACTGAAGAACATGCGGCAGCCGAACCCTAGAGCTTGGATCGGTTCCGCTCCCCCATATTACCAAAATCGAGTTTCCTCACTCTCGGATTCACTGGACGCGTTCAACCCCCACCCAACCACTAAATTATTGCATGACGTTTGGTGTCGTCCTATATATGACCCGCCGTACGACCCGTATGAAGAGCCACGAAGGGACATGCCACATACATATGGCATGCACGTCGTTCGTCTTGGATTCACTTACTTCGCTTTTATTATTCGTTTCGTTTCGTTTCGCTTCGCTTCATCGCCTTGATACACAGGCGGACTTTGGAGATCATCTACTTACATAAATCATCCTCAACGACGATAACTTATTTGTCTTTCCGTTTGAACACCGTTGTCGGTTTGTCCGCGTTGACTTGACTCTGCTCCCTTTTTTTCCGAGCTCGATTGTGTCAGATCATATGTGGGCGACGACTTATTTAAGTGTACCAAATGCCGTTTCGTTCTTTTTTTTTATCGTCAGTAGTAGGCTGAGCTTTTTTATTGCACTCGCGGATACCACGACCATAACATATGAACACGTGTTTTCGATGAAAGGCTGCCTGGGGTTGATATGCCCGTCGTGTGAACCACCTTGCCTTGAGGCTCATTTCATTATTAGTAAGTAGTGGCAATTGCCGGGCAGCAGGCTACGGGTCGGGGGGATCATGGCAGAACAAGAGTGAATACATCTCTAAGTAGACAATCCAGATTTTATAGTATTATTCAACTCGAATGACTGCTTAGCAGGTCCGGAGTTCCTCGCCGATTGCAGAACTCGTCAAGGTCCATCTGACACAGTCGACCGCGAGAGAGTTCAGACCAAGTCTGAACAGACAATTGGATCTCGCGATCAATGGAAACACGAGGTACTGGATCCGGGCAAGTTTGATGAGGCGGTTATGAATGTTTCATTCCTATTGTGTAGGTACATACACAATTGAATCATGATATACATACCCAAAACATTTCTGCGAAATTGTGTTCTTCTGTCAATTGCCGCCGTCACTCTGCCATTTCGCCAGCAGAAAATAATAAGAATTCTGCCCCACAACGCCAATTGATCAGATCTAGATGCTAGTGCGTCGACTCACGAATGTCAAGGCTGGACCAATTGGAAGCGACTTGAGAGGATCCGACGGGGTCAGACTCGGAGCTCATCACTTTTGGATCCAGCCCCAAACGTTCAACAACATAGTTATAGGCTGCGGCGGGTTTCCAGCTTTGATACTGGCGGTGTAACGAATGTGCGTGATCTGTCAATTGACTCCAACCGTTGACGTGGCACGCTCCACTGGCAGGTGCCGGATAAATTCGTTCGACATGGCGCTAGTACTGTACATACGCATACGACGACGTGGATAAACTACGGACCCGGACCCGGACCCGAATGGTGCATAAAACCTCATTCCCACCACTTGTCACAATCTTGTAATACATACGTGAGGATTAAAAAGTTCAGACTCCTGTGCAATAATAATAGTTGTTGCAGTAGAGTACTGGCGCCATCCGTGTGTCTCCGGGTCGGGCCGGCAACACCAGGAATCATACGAATATGTCCCGATGAGTCGTATTCCGCCGATCGGCGGCCTCTTACTAGATCCAAGGCTCCTTAAGTGGTGCTAGCGGGTTCGTTGTGTTCGAGATAATAATCGCGACATATGCATATGTGTGTCAACCTCGGAGGAGATCGCTGAGGGCGGCTCGGTGAGGCGATGCCAGAGGAATGCATGGCTGCACGGCGTTTCATGATCAGTTCACTTTCAAGATCGGGTGTGGCTCCATGTCTTGGGGGTGTTGGGCACTGGCTCACTTGCTCAGGATTATACAGATCGGTGACATGATGAGTGGTGCTGTTAAACTTGGTACACGCAGTTGATCGCACAAGTACGTTCAAGCTGGATCACCTGACTCAGGTTGAGCGTGGCGGTGTTGAGTCATGCGATACAGAAAAAGCAAGGATTGCTTCTTTTTTTTTTTCAGTCAAGCTAGTCACGTAAAAAGGGATGTGAATCTAGCATTTCGCCAGTGGTTGTCTGGGGCTGGACAAGGCTTTATATAAAACATAATTTCAGTAGGGATGGCACACTCACCAAGTTGTCAGGTTCAACTTGAAGCAGCACATGCCAGTCCTGGAGAGCATTAGGTAGCTTGACGCATTTCATCGTCAACATATGACACAGGTCTGAGGTAACCCATACAACGACGACGACGTTGCGACGATCGGCCCCGTAGTATCGAGGATGAACTTCCCCTCCGCAGGTTGGCACGTACTAGAAAAAGATCGAGGACCCACTGGCACGGTCTGAGGGATCTCATCCGGATTCCGGAATCTTCTCGCTCCACCGTACTTTCACCCCGCACTGGTCGCGTGAAGCAACAAGGCCGACACCGACGGAAGAATACGTCCTCCATCCGAGTCCCGCCCTCCGAGGTTCAGTAATGACGAAGCGGACACGAACATCCACGCAGGGGGGTTGACTGGGCCCGGGCCGGGGATACCGTACTAATTATCCGAGGGGAGCTAGTAGTAGCACGCTTCAACTCCTGTGCGTGAACGCTGGTCATACCTGGCATCTCGGAAGGAAACGTTGGTCTTCCATCAGTTCACATTTTATCTCCCGTACATGATAGCAAATGTACACAGTACTTGAACCTAAACCTTGAAAATAGAGCGTTGTGATGAAGATGAATCCATATCAAACTGGGAGTCCGTGGCCAAATCCAAAGTGCGACCTAGTATCTCGCAGTTCGTACTACAACAAAAAAAAGGGGGGGCCGGTGCAAACGGGAAAATGTATAGTACAAGGGGTAAGCAAGATCAGTATCAGTCGCGAACAAAGATAACAACAAAGCGCAAAGCAATGACGACGGAATTGAAACAACGACATTGTAAGTCCAGTCACGGTAATACTCTGAGACGATAGCAAGGGCCACTAGCGTATGTGTAGCACATGTATATTGTCCAGAAGTTGCTCCGGGGAAACGTCCTCGCGTATCTGCACCGTGATGAGTTGATCAGCGGCAACACGCTCATAATCTCTGGAGGTGTGATTCAGAGCAAGCAAAAGTGCACCAAAGGGCTGTCTGAGAGCGGCAAGAAACCTCAATGCCTGTTCATGTTGCGCAGGATGTGACATGGGAATGTCCGCGTCTAGTAGGCGTCGGAACCATGGATGTACGAGGACCATGTTTCGCGAGATGGACAAGTCATCCGCTGTCTTGATCTCGACTTTACCCAGTAATGGTACTTGGGCAGTGTAGTTTCGGGAGATTGGGTCGCGGGTGACGGAATCTAGTTGAAACCGAATGCACGGCAGCTTGAGGTGGCCATGGTGGAGTTCTGGGGGCGAAGAGTTGAATAGGTGGTCATGAAGCTTTACAGCTGAAGCGAGATCTGCGGGGGTCATACTCGACCGCGTGTTTAGGATTGAGGCTGCCAGCTCTGCCTCTTCGATTGGGTGGGGAACGTGAGGAGATTCCGACTCGTGGTATACAGTGATCTCAGCAGGAAGACAGGTGTTATATTCTGATGTCTTGCCCGTCCAAGCGAGTATGGTGACGTCGGCGGATTTAGTGAGCAACGCCTCCAAAAGACGACCGAGCGCACGAGGCGCTTCATCATCCCCGTAGATGGCTTCGATGGTGACACTGAAGACACCCAACAATGAATAGGCCATGTCCTCCTTATACTTCGCTTTTCGTGTCGAAGCCAGGCGGAGCTTCTGGCGTGCATCGCCGGCTCCTGGCTTGAGCGCGGCAAGACTGTCCGCATCGAGCCCAGTGACAAGTTGCATTCCTCGTTTGATGGCGGAAAATGTCTTGTGATTAATGGGGTCGGTGTCCGAGTAACGATCGATGGGGAGATACGGCTTCCAGTCTTCGGTGTAGAACTGGATAACCCTAGACGCGAAGTACTCCTGCAAGGTCCATGCACGCTTGTTCCACTTACAATCCACAAACTCCTTCAGAAGATTGTCCAAGATTTCCAAAAGCGTGTCGACGCCAACATCCAGCTGTTGCAATACACCCTTGAGGTGAACTATCGTGAGCGACGAATCGGAGTACCACCGATACATAGACCGCAGCGACTTGTTCCACACCTCTCTGTCGGCCTTGTTGATACAGCATGTATCACTCCAAGCCCACCAATAGCCGTGTTCGTGGGTTTTCTTGCAGAATGTTTGCAACTTCGTATTGGGGAATGATTCAGCGAGCCTATCCAGCGATCTGTTTTCGACATGGCGGAATTCGGGTTCACCATCATCTTCCCATGTGTGAGAAAATGTAGAATAGCGGAAGTAATGCCAGATGGCATCTTTCCACACGACATCAGCCTCGAGCTGTGATGCCGGGGATAAAATGAGCTTCTTGTACTCGGGATCAGCTCTAAACACCTCTTTTTGCTTTTGCGTGTCGCAGAGACGTTCGCTTTTGGTGTTGATCAGCACATACGGCCGGGGTTGGGCAAGGATTTCGTCGATAATTTCGAAGATGATTCTCCTTGTCTCTCTGGGGTTCACACCCTGATTTCGCAGTTCTGCCAACATGATTTCGTCAGATGACATGTATAATGTGTGATGCAAAATAGATATACCAATCGACTTAGGATCCATAGAATCCATAAGGCACAGAACTAGTTCATCCAATGATTCAGCTGCTTCGCGGTAGTATTGATATTCATATAGCACTGCATGCCTCCTTTCATGGCCCCAGGGGGATAAGGGAATTAATCTGATTGCCTGGAAAAATATATAGGATCATGTAAAATCCACAGATATGCAAAGATGACTGTACCTCATTTGCATCCTTCAAGGCCAGATCCCAATTGTCTGAACCAAGTTCTAAATGTGCCCTACTCCTCTTCAAGAGGAGGGCATGTTTTGGTTCCAAATCTCCTATCAGGGGTTCCACAGCTGTGTATTGTCTGATGGCTTCTTTGTAGTTGCCAGAGTCTAGAGCTTTATTACCAAGATCCTCAAGCTTTTCAAGACATTCTCTCCTAAACACTGTAAGGAGAAGTATTTGAATCATGTATATATTAAGATCTTTATCACCCACCTCTAGACCAATCTGAGAGTTCTACATGCAATACAATCTCCCTGTGATAGATCTTCATCACATTAAGGAAGAGATGTGCAGCTTCTGAGTCTCCATTGTCCAGCAAGGATTGACATTTTCCCTGTTGAATCTGGATTGCAAGACCACTGAACTTCCATCCAAAGATCTTGTGGAGTAAGTTAGTATTTATTGATTCAAAGTTTCAGGAGAGAAAGGATTACAAATGAGATGGACCACATTTCTGGGGTTTCCTCATGAGGGAACATGGTTGGTACATGTGCATTCCTGACAGATTCCATTGCATGCTCAAAGTACTTCTTAGACAAGTGCATGTTTGCCTAAAGAAATATTTAAGTTGCATAAACAGTGTCATTATATTGTACTCTGGCACATACCTGTACAAGTAACCATAGCTGTTGATCCTTTTGGTCCATATTCAACTTGATTACATGGGCTATTTGTTCATCATACTCCCCAGACAAACAAAAGAGAATGCTCTGCAAACAAACATTAAGAGAGTGGTTGCAATTTTGGAATATCAAGTATAACCTGGACAATTTTCAGAAGAAATGTGTGCTCATCTGAGTGGAAGGCATCGAGTATTTTGGGAATCTCCTGCTTGGCTAAGTCAAGCTTCCTCTGGTGAATCAAGGCTATGGTCTTCGCAATATGACCTAGTGCTGATGTCTGAATGGAGAGAGACTGATTGTGTACTCAAGTCAACACAGATGTCTGAGAGAGTCTGCGGAATGTTACCTGTTCAGCATCCTCCAGCGCCATACTCGCATATTCATATCCTAACTTGAAGGCTAAACGTCCTCGTACAAGAGCCCGATTGGCGAGGGTATCATGATTAGGAGCAGATACAGGAGAGTCAATTTCTGCTGAGAGTACTTCCTCCACACTCTCTAAGAAGCCATGGAGCCATGGTTTGACCGCTCCATTGCTGATGCTCATAAGGGGTAACAAAAAAGTGGACTGTCGATTATTAAATAGTAAACTGATTAGATTCACGCCAGAACCCACGGCAACTACTTACGGGAGGTGGTTTCTGAGTCGTATCCTGGTTGTGGTGCGCGCACGACTCGGCGGGCCCGATGGTGGTCTAGTACGCGGTCATCAGATCAAGTAGCTGCCCGAAAGTAGAAGTCCTACATCAGGGGAATAGGCGGCATTGATGAAAAGTTTTCCAAGATCCCAAATGGTGAACGTTGTGTCCGCTCCGACTACGAGATAGTCGCTTCCAGGAGAGAAGGCGATGCATGATACATTCCCATCGTGCTGAAGGGTATCTCCGATTTGCTGACGGGTAGCTGTATCTCGAACAACGACCGTCTCATTCACAGAATACGCGATGAATTTGCTATTGGGTGATAGAGTGACGGACGAGGGATGCTTGACACCGCGAGTCGCCCATTGAAAGATCAAGGATCCGTCGTCGGAGTTGAGACATTTGATTTGACCTTGGGACACTGCAAAGATTTGCGGGCGATTGGCGAACCAAGCAAGCGTGATGTTAGGGACGGAGAAGGTCGACGTGACTGAAACCGGGATGGTAAGAAGCTTTTGCCCCGAACTCGTGGCGTAAATTCGGATCGAGCCAAAGAGAGTGGCTGTAGCGATGCGCTTGCCACAAGGACAGAACGCGACTGCGACCACGTTATATTCGTGTTTGAGCGGTCCAAGGCCCGGGCGCCTTTCACCCGTAGATACGTCCCACACGTCAGCAGTACGGGCGTCTGATCCCGTTACAACCCACTTCGAGTCTGACGAGATATCGATGGCCCTCACTCCACTGATGGCATGGTGTACGACCTTGACCGGGACTCCCCCGCCTGGCTCCCTGTTCCAGATCGTGAATCCGTCAGTCGCACCAGTGGCGATCCACTTCCCGTCCATGGATGTGGCGACGGTGAGAACGTCAGTACTTGACCCGTCGATTTGCGCTCCCATCATGGCATCAGCGAGATGGCGTAGCTGAAACGTGCTCCCCTCGCCGCTAACGATACGAGGCGTTTCATCAGGTAGGAAGGCTAGCGCCTGTACGTTGGAACCGATGTTTATCTCGACGTTCGCCTTGCCTGGTACGCTTAGTATTGAAACCGGCACCATATAGGATGGTTGGTACATACTTTCCGTTGGGAATAAACCTTGTAGAAACCTCATCTTTCCGACGGGGGATAGCCTGGAGGATACAATGGATCAGCGGGACAACAAAGCGTGGATTGAGGCGCAGGCTTGCCTCCCACGATTGCTTGATCTATAATTGTAGATTGCCACTGACGTGATTACCAGCCGCGACACTGGCGTTTATAGTTTGCGGCGATAGATAACTTGATTTGGCAGAGCCGAAAAAGACCTTTGTGCAAAGAGATAAGAGTGCCCAGCATCAGATGGGAATCTACGCCGCAAGAAACACTCTAATACCTAAGGAATACATTCGTAGTATATCATGGCAATTGTGACCTACATTGATCATCCCATCGAACTACCGGTGTACTTCCCCGGTCTCAAGGTAGACGCTTGACGCTCAACCATTAGCCCAGATTGGGGAACGCGCAAGGAACGGAATAAGATTAGATGGCCTGGACGGAGGGATGGGCTCACTTGTGTACCAAAGTGTAACAGAACGCACCTTTCCCAGACACCGTTCTATCGAGCTGGTCCGTACGCAGAAATGAAGCAAGACAGTTCTGTATGCTTCTGATTTCCGAACCAAGTTTGTCCTGCGACTGTACGCTGCTGCCGCGGAAGATTACTGTGGTACCTCGGCTGGGTATAGCTTCGTGTACTTCTAACATTGAGTGCAAGTTAAAGTTCCAACCTGAATGGAGTATCGAACACACGGGACTCACACGACGGATTGTGGGTGACACAACAGAACATCGGGTACGCTACTTATCGCGTTGCGATGAGCATGCCTCCACCATGATCCAGCAGCACGTCAGGCACATTATGCAAAGGCAAAGATTCCATACAAAGTCGTCATCGCTACACAGCAGGGGCATCAAGATCAGCACGACTAACGGAAACGAGGAACGCCTACGAAACGTCCACTGTTGTTGGTGTGCCATGAGTGACACCTTCCAAGTCGCCGTACTGCCTAGGCTCACGTATTTTCTTGCGCTTGGCGACGGGAATACGCGCCGCGGATGGGGCGATGGACACATCGCAGTTCGACCTCGCGGAATCAAGACAGCTTGCCTCGCGCTTGCACGATGGTGACAGTACTGTTGCAGGGAATGAATATATGCAGGAGTGAGGATGAGATTCAGAATAATCTGCCCACCATAAAACATGAGGCACTCGCTATACGGTAGCCGTGCCAAAGTCAGTCCCCAACCTGCGTGAACTAGACAAAATAGAGTGGATGCGAGTCCCACTCCAAACTACTGTTGAGACCGCTGTAAGCCTCAAATGCGAACCATGGATTGCTAGATTTGACGAGTTGTGTGCAAGCAGTAGATTTGGTTTGCAGAGACTGTTACGTCAAACTATCAGGTGATGTCGAGAAGGGAGACAGAAGAGCAAATCGATTTACATTATTGGGCCACTAGCTGTTTGCTGCCATTCCTTTTTATGGCATTGCATTTGAGTCTAAACTGTGCTGTTCTCCTCTCTCTCGCATCCCGCGCATTTAGCCCACATTGCGCCGTCGACCAAACTCCATCCGCGCCCGACTGATGCGTGCGCACGAGAGACGTCTTTTTTCGATGAGAACGGCAAGGACCGTTGCGTTCTTCGGTCGGGCTGCGGGAATCGCCGCACCGGAGCAGGACCCAGACGAACGAATACCAAATGCCCAAGGGGAGGGTGACGATGCTGGCTGAGGGTATCAATAAAATGGATTTGGATTTTCGCGGAGAAAACGAGAGGACGATTTCGAATGGGAACCGGCACGGGAGTGGTCTATATTTATGAGACCTGTGCGAGAGTCAGCGAGACGAATAGAGTCCTCGGAGCTGGGACTTGGTGGATGGGTAGGTATATGCGCATGTTTGAGACGTCTGGAGGGTGTGGGGCACCTGTGCGGTCCGTTGTGGGGATGATCTTCATCGGGGTCCTTGGCTGTGATGACCGAGAGGTACTAGAAAGAAGCTACGGAGCCTCAGAAGGACGAAACAAAAGGATGGGTTGCGAGGACACACGTATGGCGAGAAAAATAAAATGAAATGACCACCGCAGGGGTCGAACCTGCAATCTCCTGATTCGTAGTCAGACGCGATGCCATTTCGCCAGGCGGCCCTTATCATAGCGCGGCGATCACTCAATAATATCACGATCTGGAGAGACGTCGAGTTCATTCAAAGACGTTGCCATCCACAGTTCCACCAGGGCAAGACTGCAAAGCACTTTACCATTTACGATACCGCCAAAAGCGAATCGCATCCTCAGGTTGAAAAGGACGAACGAGGGTCCTAAGCCTGACGAGTCATCGTGTTTTGGACGACGGTGAAGAAATTGCAACATTGTAAGATTTCTTTTTTTTTTTGCGCAAGTACTTGTGTCTCAGCATGGATGTTCATCCAGCCTCGCATCACAGAGTACGTCCATGAACGGCCTCCTAGTCGAAGGGATACTCGCCAGTGAATTCGACATGCAATATGACTGTACTTCCACCTCAACAGACAGTGCCTACTCCGATGGCACGGATGACCAGGTCTTGGCAGGGATACTACAGCGCAAGTTCATCGTGACGTTTCGGCCTAGCCTCGAGTTCGTGGGTCGTATCGAGTGTACCACAGTTCAAGCCCAGGCTTGGGTGGGAGACTCAGCTGTCCTGCGAGGAGCACAAGTATCTGACCGGACTCAGGTGTGAAAAGGAGCTCTTCGAACGTCTCATCAAAGAGCGCGTCGGTGCGCGCATATATATTTCGTTTATATACGGATCCCACCCCCACACTCACTCTGCTCATGTAGTCGATGGCTGCCACTTCCGGTGTACAAGGACAAAAACACTCGGGAGTAAAACCGGAGAACAAATCATAAAATAGATTAGTTCGCGTCTGGCGGGTTGGGCGAAAGGAGCCGAGTTCACAAGCCTCCCAGGTTTGTTGGCACCGTGACCCTCCTCGACAATCACCTTGAAGCTGATGGGCTTTTTGAGGTTATCGTCCCCCGAAGCCTCGAATCCTCCCCCTCCGAGCAAGCCGAGCGATGGGATAAAGCGCTTCGCATTGAACTATATCCTACGTCGATGACTTGAACTGGCAATGTCGCGCGCGCGGATGTGGGCAGCACCATAACAAGCCGGGGTCCGGATAGGCTAATCGAGCAACTTAGATGCACGACTAATACTCATGAACTGAGATCACGATCATTGTAGTAGCTATGTAGCTATACCGGCTAAATAATAAATACACAGGCTAGATGAATCTAAAACCTCCATCGTGATCGGTGCTGCTGAATTGAGACTACTGTACATCGATCGTACAGATATTGTTTATCAAGTCGTCCAATGGAATATCTTTGCAAACCTGGACCATGATCAAGCTGTCTGCTGCGACGCGCTTATATTCTACGCGCGACAGCTGCTCGAACAAGAGCGCCCCAAATGGCTGCCTGAGACGAGCGATCGACCGGAGTGCGCGTGTCGTCTTGTCAAGCCTAGCCGGAGCACGCGAGAACTCTTGGTCAAGCAGAGGGCGGATCCATGGATGAACAAGGTAGAGATCATTCATCGCGGTCAACTCGTTCGTTGTCTCGATCGATATGTCACCAAACATGGTCGTCGTCGCACGATATGCACAGAGCTTCGTCTTCGCACAACAAGGTGGGTCTGCCGCTGGACCTGCCTGAGGGACACTGCGCCACCGGGGCCCAAGGCTTTCCGACAGGTTCGCCTACTTTATGGTCGACGCTATCGTCTCTCTATCAAGGTCGTGCAAATGTTTGAAGACATGGTGGCGGACAGACCCGCATGCGACATGCCATGACCAGTGGCAAGTCATGAAACCTGAATTATCCATTACCGGGCTGCGCGTGATTGCCACTCGGATGAAGGGGAGGCCTCGATATTGGCTATTATTGATCAAGGCCAGTGGATTGCTAG
>JBBPQT010000328.1:0-17845 GCA_038092715.1 Boletus smithii | reverse complement strand
TGATGAGTTGGGTTGCTTGGACAGTATTATCAACCTCACCAGAGGTAATACTAGAGGCAATTCTCCTTTTATTAGTAGAAGAAAACTTGGAAGGTCATCTTAAGTTGATGTTTTCCTTGCATAGATGGATCTCTTTGATACACTTGGCCACAGTGAACTTTCCCTGGTCAGTTGGAAGGATATTTTCCTAGCTAAAAAGCCAGATTCAAAGACAAAAAAGATATTGACTCTAGCAAAGGTAGAAATAAGTTTTATGGTGAACTGGAGTTAGCTAGGTGGTATCCCTGTCCATTATATTACTCAAAATCATGTAGGTTACATAACCAGACAAAATTGAAGCACAGAATCAATCATAATCTTATGTTATTCACCAAATATTGACTGAAAATATTAGGGTCAAATAAGTGTCCCAATAATATGTCATTTTAAAATCCCTATATCTCAATGCTATGGCAACCAAATCAAATGACTAAGGGCTCATCCTCAAGGCAAGGGTTATGGCTATTAATAACTCTGCAGGAGTTAGAGCTAACACCTTTTGGTTCTCTTGCAAATGTCAAGTCTTTCTAAAATGGCCCAATATTGGGACACTTATTTGAGCCACTGTATCCCCTTAGCTAGTCTTCCTCAGACAATAGCATCTGCCTTCATTGCTCCCTTGGATCTCTCTGAGTCACTTGTCCTACTCTTGAGTGGATGTTCCCCTTGAAACCTCTGAACCTCTGCTAGCCATCCAGCTAGTCGAACTTGACTTCCCAACCATCCTGCTAGAAGACACTTCAAACTCTTGACCCTATCGACTATTGTCATTAGCATCCTCATCATCTGGAGTCCCCAGCAACCAAACCTCTGAACCCACTGATAGTGTTTAAAGGTCCAGTTGCCAGACTGCCAAAGACTAGCAACTGGACTGGACTGGACTGCAGTTGTGGTTGCCTTCAGTTGCTGACCAGTCCAGTTGCAGTTGCCTTGCTCTGGGACAATCTAAAAGACCAGTTTGGACTGGTTGCAACTGGTTGCAACCGGTGCACAGCCACATTACCTACATCCCTTAATTGTCCTTGATTTTTGGTGATTTATTTGGAATTTATTAGACCATATTTCACTTTGATGCATTTTGACACTTATACACTTGACATGTACTTTTAAATAATTCGTATCTCAGCTCCCCAAGGTCCAAATCACTTGGCTAGGGGCTTGATAGAAGGCCAGTAGTCAGTAGGACATAGTATGTCTATAGTTGGAAGTGTGGTTCCTATGGGATAGGGGTCAAAAGACCGGTTGTTCAAAAGACTGGTTGCAACTGGTTGCAACTGATGTAAAGATTGTTTAGGACCAGTTTTTATCGGACCAGTTGCGGTCCCTGGTGTCTGGGAACTTCCCAGGTCCAGTCCAGGTCTGGTTGCCTTATTTGGAAGGTCAAAAACCAGACTGGACCAGACTTTTAAACACTACCCACTGAGGCTACATTCGTCCCTACCTGGGCCAAATATAACAATCTTCATGATGAATAGAATCAAAGTGAATAGCCTGATCATGCAGACATAGGAGTGAAAGCATAACATGCTTGTAGCAGTTATGAATTGTTCCAACAGCCACACCTGCCCATTCAGCCATATCTTGCAATGTTGCAGCATTGCCATAGTGTCCTGCTCCATTCAAGAAAATGGCCAGCTGAAACCAGACAGGCAATTGCTGGTTATCTGCATGAGATTCTGAAAGAGGCATGTCATCAGACTCAGAGTTGGAGTCAGGAATACTGGCAGTTGAAAAGATAGGATGGCCACGAATCTTCTCAACAAGTTGAATAAAGACTTCATGAGATATGTGAAGCTTTTGACAAAAAAGCCATGGGTAATGAATTTTCCACTCCTTGAGAAGATGGATTTGTGGAGCATGAGTAGTGGGAATACGGGTGAGAAGAACATGAGCCCACTGTTATGATTCCTTCTCAGTACTATACTTTTTCCTTGACATTCCAGAACATTCATTTCATTTCCACGATGACTCACCACTATTCCCTTATCATCTGTGACTATTGCATGATTCATCATTTGCCTCATCATCACACTTATTCCACCATTATTTCAGAACCTTCTATGACTTGCCCTTAACCTTCTTCTATGCCTGCTCTAAATTATCTTGTCATATATATAAACACCTTCAATACCTATCTTAGACTCTAAGCTAGGTCTCCTCTGTACTTCCATCTACTCTTGAATCACATTGCCTTCTTCATTCTCTGGTCTTCATTTCAAGAGTCTTGCCCGTACTCTGAATGGGTAACTCCTCCTTAGAAACTTCAAACCTTTGACCTCGTCAAGTAGGAAACCCCCTTGATGATACCTTGAACGTTTCAAAAGGAAAACCCCTTGAATGTCCTTTGAATCACTTTGTCTCAGAGGCTGCACTTGCCCCTTACCCAGGCCCAAGCATAACAAAAGACCTAGCTTTGATCCAAGGCTGCCTTTGTTGCAGTCCTTCCAACCATTTCCAACCCAGTGTCACCGTGGGCTAATCCCCACCAGTCCCCTGTAAACCCTCAACCACCAAAGAACCCTCAACCCCTGCACCCCACCACCCCCACCCACTATACCCATGACTTTCTCAGCACAGGAACTTTGCCTTGGAACCCCTGAAGACTATGACGGCAAAGAAGAAACCTTCTAAGCCTGGATCACATTGGTCCAACTTTACCTTATGGTCAATGATACCATCTATGACACAGACCAGAAGAAGATTGCTTTTGCCCTCTCCTTCATGAAAAAAGGATCAGCCCAAGGATGGGCTACCACCTTCACAGCAGACGCCATTATGGCAGCCAAGTTCGGGAAGTTTACAGACTTTATCAAAACCCTTAAGAAAACCTTCCTCACCACCAACCTTAAGGGTCGAGCCCTTGCCACCCTTCAATCCCTTGTATAAAATAAGGACAATATCTTGGACTATATCAATGTTCAAGGGAGCCACCCACCTCAGTGGTATCACCAATGAGACAGTCCTTATTCGCCTCTTCTCCAAAGGACTCAATGCCCCCCTCATGTGCCATATCTACTCCATGGATATGGTTCCCACAAAGGTTGACGACTGGTACACCAAGGCTGAGAGCTTTCAAGCCCAATGGAACCACTCCAACCGGGTCGCTTCCCGACACAAAGATCCTAAGAGAACCCCCCTCCCATCACACAATCCTTTGTCCCTCCCTCCCAAAGCTATGGATGTGGATGCCATTCACATCCAGAAGCTCACTCCCACCAAATGTACCAGATGTATTGAGAAGGGATTATGTTTCAGATGCCAGAAAGGCAGACATCTCAGTTCTGCCTGCCCCACCTTCCCTTCCATCCCTCAGACCAAAACCAAGCACATCAACAAGGCCAAGGAACTACCCAAGCTGGAGGAGATTGAGGATGATGACAACAAAGAAGGAGTAGCAAGAGTTGCCTTCTTCTTCGACAACAAGGATTTTTGAAACAGGAACTTCATTTGATGCAAAGTTCCCCTCTTGTAACATGTGCCTCTGTAATTGTATCTGCCACCCCAAATGCTATGTGCATCCTGTTACAAAATGCCCCTTTTCTTCACTTTATTTCACTTTTCATCCACACTTATACTTGCACGTGATCATGGGAACTGTCACCTGACTTATCATGTGACCAGACCATTCCCTGAACATGAGGCTTTCATCTCTGTTACTTCTTACTTCTTTTTCCCAGCATCATGGGAACTCTCCCACTGATGCTTCTTTACTTTACCTATACTTAGGTTTCCCCTCACATGCACAGCATGGTCTGTGCACATTCCTGTATCATATATAAGTAGGCTTGATTTGACTGACTACCTCGGTCTAATCCACTTGTTCACCCCTCTCTAAAAAGAGGCCTGTTCTAAGGATCCCGCTCACCAGTCTCCTATCCATCCCATCCCCCTCGTCCTGCAGGACACTCATTAACCACATCACGTCCCAGTCGTACCTTCAGGTTTTACCCTGTAGGCATAAGGGTTTACCCTTAGTTGAGACAGTTACTGGTCCAACTCTAGTGGGCTTCAGCCACAGCTGTCTTCCCTTTTAGGTTGAGGTGTGGTGTTAGCTAGATCTTACCCAGGATCATAACACATCCCTTTACAATTGATCACCCCATCGCACACCCTAAAAGTTGTCAACACCCAAGCCCTAGTTGACAGTGGTGCAGATATTTCCTGCATTGACTGGCAGTTCATGCGAAAGCACTCCCTCCCCACTGTAAAACTCAATGTCCCCATCAGGGTCCACAACATCAATCAATCTTCCAACAAAAACGGAGAAATCCATTCCACTTGCACCTTGTTTACCAACATTGAAGGAGTCGCCCAGAAGCATCTCTTCCACGTCATGGCCTGTGGAAAAGAGAATGTTATTCTCGGACTTTCCTGGCTACGTACAACAAACCCCACCATTGATTGGTCTTGACAAACCCTCTCTATCCCAGAATCCTGTGACCAATTGAAAGAACCCCTGAGTATGACAAGTTTGCTTCCATCTTCTCAAAAGAAGCCATGGCCCATATTCCTCCATCCCATCCTTACGACCATGAAATAAATCTTGATGAATCTTTCCAACCAAAAATTGGGAAGATCTACCCTCTATCCCCCAACGAACACAAAGCTACCAAAGATTTCCTTTAGGACAACCTCGATGCCAGAAAGATCTGCTCATTGAACTCCCCCAAGCCTCTCCCTTCTTTTTCATTAAAAAGAAGGACAGGAAACTATGCCCCTGCCAGGACTACCAGTACCTCAATGAACATACCATTTGCGATGCCTATCCCCTTCCTCTTATCTCCGACCTCATTGACAAACTCAAGGAGGCTTGACACTTCACCAAGTTTGATGTCCAATGGGGATACAACAATGTCCACATCAAGGACGGTCATCAATGGAAAGCAGCATTCATCACCCATAAGGGTCTCTTTGAACCCATGGTCATGTTCTTTGGACTTTGCAACTCCCCTGCTACTTTGCAATGATTCATGAACAACTTCTTCCAGGATATGATAGCCAAAGGATGGCTCGTCATCTATATGGATCATCTTCTCATCTTCTCCCCCGATGAACAAAGCCACACAGAACACACCTGCCACATCCTGCAAAGGATGACCGAGCTCAATCTCCACCTGAAACTGGAGAAATGCCAATTCACCACCTCCAAAGTAGAATACTTGGGAATGATTGTAAAACCCAGTCAACTCACCATGGACCCTGTCAAGTTAGATGGAATCGCCAAGTGGCCCACTCCTACCAAAGTCAAGGAAGTTTGCTCCTTCCTAGGCTTTGCCAACTTTTATTGTTGCTTTATCCCTGACTACTCAACCATCACTCGCCCTCTCCTTGATCTAATGAAAAAGGATCATTGATGATATTGGACCCCCTCCTGCCAATAATCCTTTGACCACATGAAACAGTTGTTTCTGTTGAAGCCTGTCCTCCACCTCCCTGACTTCTCCAAACCATTTGCCATAGCAACCAACACCTCCAAATATGCCTCAGGAGCTATTCTGCTCCAGACCAATTCTAACGGCGACTGGCACCCCAGTTCCTATCTCTCCCAATCATTCATACCGGCTAAATGAAACTATGATATCTATGACCGTGAACTCCTCGCCATCATCTGCACCCTAAAAGCATGGCGATACTACCTTCATGGTTCCCCCTTCCTAGTCCAGGTATTCACCAACCACAAAAAGTTGACCTATTTCCGTCAAGCTCAGAACCTGAACCGTCAACAAGCAAGATGGTTACTCGACTTGGCTAATTTCAACCTTCAAATGATACACGTACCAGGGACACTTCTCGCCAGCCCTGACACTCTCTCCCGACAATCAGATCTTAACCCTGATGACTCTGACAACTTAGCAACCACCCTGTTGCCCAACTTTCTCTTCGTAAATGTCATTGACACCACCCTACATAATCGCATTGTGTCCTCATCCACCAGTGATCCCCTCGTGCTGTCACACCTCCAGTCCTCCCTTGAACCCTCTATTCCTGCTGCATTTTGCTCACGCCTGTCAGCCTGGCAACATACTGAAGGCATCCTGACCTACCAAGGCTGTGTCTATGTCCCAGCTGATGAACCCCTATGCTGATCTATTGTCCAGCGATGTCATGACCATGAACTCACTGGTAGCCACCCTGGTTATCTCAAAACCTGCCAACTTGTTGCTGCTGAATTCTGGTGGCCTGGCCTTGCCCAATATGTGCGCAAGTATGTGGAAGGTTGCGCCACCTGTCAGCAGAACAAGTCCAACACACACCCTACTGTTCCCCCTCTCTAGGGTCTGTCATGGGTATGGGTAACCCACATGGGTTGTGGGTATGGGTACCTAGAGGGTATGGGTGTGGGTATGTATGGGTATCTAGTGGGTATATGGTCTCAAAAATCTGCAGCATAGTTACTAATTTAACCAGTTAGATTTGTACTTATCACTGATACCAGACTCAATATCTGTTACGTTTGGCCTGGGTAGGGATGAACATAGCCTCAGTGGGTTCGAAGATTCGGTTGCTGGGGACTCCAGACGATGAGGACACTAACAACGAAAGTTGGTAGGGTCAAGGGTTCAAGGTATCTTCCAGCAGAGCAGCTGGGAAGTCAAAGGTTTGACTAGCTGGGTGGCTAGCGGAGGTTCAGAGGTTCAAGGAAAGCATCCACTCAAGAGTAGGACTAGCAACTCAGAGAGATCCGAGGGGAGTGATGAAGGCAGATGCTATTGTCTGAGGAAGACTAGCTGAGGGGATACATTGCGACATATCTAGGTTTATATACGAGTGTCAATGGATGATGACTAATCGGATGGAACAAGATGGAAGGTTATAGAATGATTAGTCATGTAAATGAACAACGTCACTTTGGAATGTCAAAGAACATTATGGAACAATGAAGATAAGCAGGAATGACTAAGGAAAGAAGACATATGGCAGTGGAGTCGGTCTCCATCTGTAAGTTCGAAGAAAGAAAAGAGAATTGTAACAATATCTATGCTGACCCATGGGTCACTTTTGCCATACCCATGCTTAAACCCATACCCACAGTGTGGGTGTGGGTAGATTGGTGGGTATTGGTATGGGTATTGCCCCAGATACCCATGGGTTTACCCACGACAGACCCTACCCCTCTCACATTAATCAAGTCACGTGCGTCCCGCTGTCTTCTTTCTAGGAATGAGCTAACAGGTCACTATCTCTAGGATCCTATTAAAACAGGCTCAATCCTCCACGGATGAATGGCTATAAGCTAGGGCTATGACAACAATTGCTCCTAGATAAACCAGGCTTTTCGTAAGTTGGTCTAGTTGAAAACTTAGCCAAGTCGTTAATGTGGACGCTCTTTATTCCAACAGTCAGACTATTGTCTAGACTATTCAGGCAGGCGAAATACTCAGTTGTATTTATCCAAAGGTGAGAAATAGAATAATTCCTGGGTGCTTAGTTGTAGGCACTGTAGTTAGGGCATACAGAATAAGGCTTGTGGAAATCCAGTTGTTAGGATCTGTGGGTTGTTAGTGTAGCTAGAGTGCAAATCTTACTCTTAGCAACAGTTAGGAATATTCCTAGAGATTCAGTTCAATCTAGGAATTTGGTTAGGGTCTTGCAAGCAGTCTAATCACTCAGTATCACTCCTGATTGTTTATTAAACCAGTGTTATTGGAACTACTAGTGGTAGGGCTTGGCATCAATGAAAGTAGAAGGTATTAGGGATACTAGACCTTCCTATGCTAGATTTATATAGGGTACAGTGATCAGGTAGTTTATGAGCTATGCTGATCATCTAGTAAGTAATAACAGTTCTACTCTAGTCTAGGGGTCTACTTGTCGTAGTAGGTCTAGGCTAGGGATCCTGGTTTTCAGTCAGATCACTCTTGTGTCTCCTAAGAGGGAATTCTTGGTCCTTGGGTCTCCTTCTTTGGATCTCTTTTGATCTCTATTGATCTTCTCTTTTGAATGATCTCTTAGATTATTCTTAGGTTTGATCCTCCTTTGACTGCCAAAAGGCTCTCTATTTATACTATCTATAGGTGGCTGCGCCTGCTCAAAAGTGGCTTAGTAATGCCAAGATTTTGCTTATAAATGCCAAGGCTTTGCTGACTGATCCATCAATGAGGCTTTTTTTGTGGTCCTCTGATTGGCTGGGTCACTCTTGACTCATTATGACTCACACTTTCCCTTTTTGGATTTGTTTATTTTATCCTTTTTCTGTCTCACCTCTTTTTGGATTGATTACCAAGGCTGACTAAGGGTTTCTAGATGTGCTGACTCATCGCATTCATTTATAACTCATACTGACTCAGGCTGACTCATGCTGTGCCGAGCTGACTCAAGTAAGGTTCTGGATATAGAAGGGGCAATATGGCCAATCACAACTCTTTTATGATAGGTGTGGGGTGTGGTCTTTAGGTCATGTGACATTGGAATAGGGGTTATGATAAGGGGTCTTAGCTAGGGTAATATACTAGCAAGAGTAAAATAGGTTTTGTACTGATAAGTATGCTTAGCTTGAGCAAAATATGATAGTGGGATGGTTTGACATATATTTTTTGATATGCACAGTGGAAAAATTAAGAAAAAATTGGGGTAATCTTCTACCCATTCATGACTATCCTGTCATGTGAAAACAAGGCTCTCTATCATTCCACATTTGTGGAATAATTCTCCTTTTCAGCCATGGCCATGTGCAAATCTATCTTCGTGCAGGTCACCACCTTTCTATTTGGCAAGCTAGATGAAGAAATCTATATGGTGCAACCAGAAGGATTCGTAGTTAAAGGCCAGGAAACTGTCTGTCACCTCAAAAAGGCCATCTATGGTCTCAAGCAAGCAGTGCTCCAATGGAACAAGTTGCTTTACAAAAGCCTTGTATACTTCGGTTTCAAGAGATGTACTGCCGACTCAGGAGTTTATGTCAAGTTCATCAGCAAGGATATTATTATACTTGTCATCTACGTTGACGATGCTCTCTTCATATGTAGCAACAAATCACAGATTCTTTCTTACAAAAAGAAATCCATGATGAAATGAGAAGTCAATACCAATCAGTCATTGGATCCTTGCTATATATTATGCTTAGAACCAGACCAGACATTGCATATGTGGTCATCAAGATGTTGCAGTTTTCCTCTAATCCCTCCGAGGAACATATGCAAAAGGTGATGCAAATTGTTCGCTATCTATCTCACTCACAAGATCTCTGCATTAAGTATTCTGCAATTGGTGATAACAATGGTCTCATTGCCTATTCTGATACTGATTGGGCAGAAGATGTTGAAACATCGAGATCAACAACTGGCTATGCCATGTTCTTGTCCAATAGAATAGTCTCGTGGCTTTCCAGATGACAGAAACATGTTAGACTCTCTTCTACTGAAGCTGAGTATTGTGGTATGACTGAATGTGCTAAACAAATCCAGTGGATTCAGAATCTCTTTGGAGAACTTCACATTCCACTTGGTAGTGTTCCAATGTGTGTGGATAACCAAAGAGCTATGTTTCTCACTTCTAATCCTGCACAAGAAGGTTGTACTAAACATGTTAGACTTCCTCAGCATTATATTTGTGAAGCTGTTGAGCATGGTGAAGTAGAACTATTCTATGTTCCCACTAATATACAGTTTGCAGACATCTTTACCAAGAACCTTGGCAAGATCAAATTCCAAGAGGGAAGAAAGATGCTTACCCTTACACCATTCTCATCATGAACAGTGAGGAGAAGTGTTGAGAATGTAGCTTTACGAGCTATGGTCTCATTCTGACTTATGACTTGACTATGCTAATGTCTGTCACAAATGTCAGTCACATGATGTGGATTGACATTAAGGTCAGAATGTCAGTCACACCATGACTGACAAGTCACATGCTACATTCACAATCATGTGATACAGAGTCTAGATTGCTTACACTATCCATGATGTCACTATGGTGCAATACTGATGTCATAGCACATCATGCTATAGTTATTGGTTCATATGATAGAACATTCCATTCTATACTTAGATCTACCTATAGTGCATATATCTCATAGTTCAAGCTCCTCTTGAACTATAAGATTAGATAGTATATAAGATCCATCTTATTGCTGTATCTTTTCTTTACTTGAATATCAACATTCATATCTGCCTCTCAGAGTTTCACTCAGAGAAGATCTTGGCTCTGAACCAACATTCATCGCACATACCAGATAAGTATTCCTACCTGAGACCTCTACTTCCATTGTCCCTTCACTTCAGAGTACCCTTGTACTTTGAAAGTAGGTATAACACATAGAGCATGCTTTGGATGGTCAGGGAACTCGAATGTGTGAATAGAAACTTACCGGCGAATGGATCCAGACACAGATAATGGATTCCAGAGGTTCCGGATGGAAGGACATGGATAGGAAGGATGTGGACCCAGAGGGGAAAACAGCAGATGGTGCTGGATGGAGTCAGGGAATAGTGGAGGATGGATGAATGTTACCAAATGATGGGCTACAGGCATAGGGAATAGTCGTTCTCTACAGCATATCACCACAATCATGTAATGCAGAGGGCTTTGTTCAGCTACTTATTAGCTAATATGGTGGCTGTGCACACTGCAAGCGTGATGTGTGTTTTCAACTTATCCACATCTTGCCATCATGGACCCCACCCTGGAAGACATCATCAAAAAGTTTGATGCTGGTGGGAAAGTTGAAATACATCTTTCGACCTTGAAGCATTTGATGGGTCAGCACCTTGGACTTACCTTCACCAAAACTGACAAGCTCAAAGGCAGTGTTTCTTGAGACACTGCTCCCAATCCCATTGCTCTCCGCTGTCATCTTTCTAGGAATGAGCTAACAGGTCTCTATCTCTAGGATCCTATAAAACAGGCTCAATCCTCCATGGATAAATGGCTATAAGCTAGGGCTATGACAACAATTGCTCCTAGAAACCAAGCTTTTGGTAAGTTGGTCTAGTTAAAAACTTAGCCAAGTCATTAATGTAGGTGTTCTTTATTCCAATAGTCAGACTGTTGTCTAGACTATTCGGGTAGGCAAAGTACACAGTTGTGTTTATCCAAAGGTGAGGAATAGGATAATTCCTGGGTGTTTAGTGGTAGGCTTAGTTATTTAGGTGTACAGACTAAGGCTTGTAGAAATCCAGTCATTAGGATCTGTGGGTCATTAGTGTAGCTAGAGCGCAAATCTTACTTGTAGCAACAAATGGGAATACTCCTAGAGATTCAGTTCAATCTAGGAATTTAGTCAGGTTCATGCAAGCAGTCTAATTACTCAGTGTCACTCCTGATTGTTTGTTTAAACCAGTGTTTATTTAAACTACTAGTGCCAGGGCTTGGCACAAGGTTAGTAGAAGGTATTAGGGATACTAGACCTTCTTATGCTAGATTTACATAGGGTACAGTGATCAGGTAGTTTTATAGCTATGCTGATCACCTAGTAGATAATAACAGTTCTACTCTAGTCTAGGGGTCTACTTGTCTTAGTAGGTCTAGGCTAGGGATCCTGGTTCTCAGTCAGATCACTCTTGTATCTCCTGAGAGGGAATTCTTCATCTCTTTCAGAGGGAATTTTCTGGTCTCTTTTTGACTGCCAAAAGGCTCTCTATTTATACTATCTATAGATGGCTGTGCCTGCTCAAAAGCTGCTTAGTAATGCCAAGATTTTGCTTACAAATGCCAAGGCTTTGCTGACTGATCTATCAATGAGGCCTTTTTGCAGTCCTCTGATTGGCTGGTTTGCTCATGGCTTTATAATCAGGGGCTGACTTATGATGACTCACACTCTCCACTTTAAAGTTAGTTCCATTCATTTTGTCCTTTTTATGTCTTGCCTCCCTTTTTAGGGTTGATTACTAAGGCTGACTAAGGGTTTCTGGGTGTGCTGACTCATGCTGTGCTGAGCTGACTCAAGTAAAGTTCTGGATAGAGGAGGGGTGATTTGGCCAATCACAACTCTTTATGATAGGTGTGGGTGTGGTCTTTGGTCATGTGACATTGAAAATGTGGATTATGATAAGGGGTCTTAGCTAGGGTAATATACTAGCAAGAATAAAACAGATTTTGTACTGATAAGTATGCTTAGCTTGAGCAAAATATAGTAGTACAGTAGACTCTGTCAAAATCCATACCTGTCAAAACCCATACTCTGTCATAACCTATAGAAAATTGGTGGAACCGAGTTGGTTCCCACTAAAAAAACCATTATTAACTCTGCCATACCCCATACCCATAGCAATTTTGATCAAAATTCTGGTTTGGGACCTATAGTTTCTGTGAAAAACTTTGTCCAAAAGGAGTGAAATCTGTAGAATTTTGAGATAATTATTTTTGTACCTACATCCATTGAGTCATGATCAGCTACAATAATTTAAAGAAAGGCTACAAGGCTCTAAAGGCACAGAATTTAGCAAAGCAAAAGGCTCTCCAAGATGCACTGCAGAGAGGAGAGACACTCTCTGCAGAGGATGAAGATTGGCTTGATAATGGTGGAAACTTGGTCAATGAGAATCAAGTCCTCCAGATGCTTTCAGATTCAGTGTCTCGTGATTCTCCAAATATCAGAGAGGCACTCAAGAAACTCCCTGAAAATCTTAATGCTGCTGCTCAGCATTTGATGACAGCTGTAGGTGTGGCACAATCTCAATTGATCTATCAATGATGATCCATTCAAAGCTGTATTCCAGCTTCAGAGTCCTCTGGTGTTGGTATGAAATGGCCTGCATCAAAAAGCATGAGCAAGTCTCAACCTAAAGCAGGGGTTAAAAGGTCTTTGAAGTTAGTACCAACAAAGAGGAAAAATGCGACCCTTGAACAGAAGATTGAAGCCTTAGATTGGTACCATGCCAATGGTCAGAACCAGTTAAAGATGGCCAGGTTTTTCAGTGACAAGTGGAACTTGGATGGTATTGCTGTTAAGCAACCACTGATCTCTGAATGGGTGAAGAAGGAAGTTGAGATATGAACTGCTACTGCCAAACACTCTGGAGATGTAAAAACAGTCAACAGCCACATCAAACACAAGGAAATTGATGAAGCTCTCTTGATGTGGTTGGCTCAGGCTTTGCACAATGGCCTGGTCATTACTGGTGATGTACTTCGAACCAAATGGAGGTGTTTTGCAAAGCTTGCCAATATCTCTGAAGATGACTGGATTAATCTTAGTGAGGGGTGGTTGAGTAGTTTCAAGAAACGGAATGGATTAAAGGAGTGAAAGATGTATGGCAAAGCAGCATCGCAGACCACAGAAACAGCAGATGCTGAACGTCATAGGATTCAGGAAATCTGCCTTCTCTTTACAACATGTGATATCTATAATCTTGATGAGACAGGGCTCTTTTGGGGGTGAGTACTTGTCATGTGCAGTACTTTTCATTTGGGCATGGTAGGCTAAATCTGAAACTTGAAGTATGGCCCCTGATCATGGTCTTACTCAGGCTACCACCTCCAGATTGAAAGGTGTCAAGAGTCATCTCACATACTCAATCTGTGGCAATGCTGATGGCTCTGATATTCTACCCCCATTCGTAATTGGGAAGTGGTTGTGCCCTTGTGCATTTAAGAAGAAAACTGCTGTGCAGCTTGGCTTTCAGTATCATAACAATAAGAAGGCATGGATGACGTCAGTATTATTCAAGGAGTGGCTTGAAGAGTGGGACAAAAAACTGAGGAGGGAAAACTGCCACATTCTTTTTCTCATGGATAATTTCAGCACCCATACCATGAATAACAAGATTACCAACATCTGGCTTGAATTCTTCAAGGCAAATCTCACAGCGCACGTCCAGCCTATGGATGCTGGTATACTTAGTTGCTTCAAAGCCCACTATTGCTCACTTTTCATTTCTCACTCTATCAATCAATATGATGCTAGGGTACATTTATCAGAAGTATTCAAAATTGATCCACTTGAAGCCATGCGTCTTGCTGATACAGTCTGGTCCAGGGTATCCTCTGATACCCATAGGAATTGCTGGTGAGATGCAGGCATTTTTCCAACTCCCATGCCCGACTCAAATGTGGTAACTGCCCTGGACTCAGACACTCCCAGTCCTTCAAATTCCCCTTCATCCTCATCCATTTCCCCTACAAGGGACACCAACAGTCTCCTCAGCCCCCTCAAGACAATAGAAAAACAAGTTGAGGATGATCTCAACACTCTCATAGCTCAACGTATTTGTTACGATTTGCTTTTCTTTCCTTGAACTTACAGATGGAGACCGACTCCACTGCCATATGTCTATCTTTCCTTGGTCATTCTCACTTACTGTCATTGTTCTATGGTATTCTTTGACGTTCCAAAATGACGTCACCTTTTATATGACTAATCGTTCCATTACCTTCCGTCTCATTCTATCTGATTAGTCATCCTTCTTTTGGATCTGTATATAAACCTAGATACCTTGTGATGTATTTCCCCAGCTAGTCTTCCTCAGACAATAGCATCTGCTTCATCACTCCCTTAGATTTCTTTGAGTCGCTCGTCCTACTCTCAAGTGGACGCTTCCCTTGAACCCTCTGAACCTCCGCTAGCCGCTCTGCTAGTTGAACCCTTGACTTCCCAGCCGCTCTGCTAGAAGACACCTAGAACCCTTGACCCTATCAACTATCGTTGTTAGCGTCCTTATCGTCTGGAGTCCCCAGCGACCGAACCCTTGAACCCACTGAGGCTACGTTCGTCCCTACCCAGGCCAAACGTAACAAAAGACTAGCTCTACTTTCAAGACTACCATCGTTGTAGATCTCCACCATTTCCTCCCAACACCCAATGAACCCTAGACCCTACAGTTGCTTTCGTGGACCTCCTCCACCAGAATCCTCCCCCTCCTCTTCTTCACCAGAACCTGAGGATGAACCCATCGACGAAACTCTCCCTTCTCAGGAAGAACAGGAGACTGCCACAGACCTAAGCCACCACCTATCTGCCGCCCTCTCCATACCACGCATTCCCACTCCTCCTAGTCCTACCCCCATCGCAACCGTCCCTATCTTCCAACTCCCACCACCCCCTCGACTATCACCCATGACTACTACCAGACCCACCGAACTCTGCATCGGCACTCCAGAAGCCTTTGACGGATCCTTCAATAAAGCTACCCAATGGCTTCATGCCATACAGTTTTACCTCCTTGTCAACATTGCTGTCTATGACACCGAACCCAAGAAAGTCGCCTTCGCCCTTTCATATATGATGAAGGGATCAGCCCTCACATGGGCTGCCACCTTTAGACAGACTGCCATCACAGGAACTACCATCTCCTTAGGAACCTTCCCTAAATTCATCGATAAATTCAACAAGGCTTTTAAACACCGAGACACCACCAGGAACGCCATCGCTTGGCTGTCCACTAAACATATGACCCACAAAAAGGATGGGTCGTACTCCCCCTCCCTTTCTCAATACGTATCTGAATTTCAGAACCATGTCACCCTCTCCACCATCACTGATGCCAATGTCCTCATCAGATATTTCTCTGCCGGCATTCCCCCACTGCTCATGAAACGAATCATGTCCATGGACACTGTCCCACCTACCATCAATGAATGGTACAATCACTCCATCCACTTCCAAACTCAATGGGAACGTGCGGAAGAAATCTCCCGACATAACCAGAAACCCTCTCACTCCATGTACCACTCCTTCTCCTCCTCCTCCACCAAAACTCGTGACCCTGACACCATAGACGTCAATGTCATCAAAGTATCCAAACTCACCCCTGATGAACGGAAATGTTGTGTCAAGAAAGGACTTTGCTTCCGCTGCTGCAAAGCGGGGCATCTTAGCTCCGCTTGCCCTTCCTTCCCTGCCAATCCGAAAGCCACTAGAAAGGTACAAGTCATCAAAGAGGACGAGGAGTTACCTAAGCTACAGGAGATAGACGACAACGATGAAGAGACAATTTGTCGTGTAGCCTTCACTCTGATGGATTTTTGAAACGGGAGTCTCGATCGATGCGAGTCCCTCCCTCTCCTACCTGTGCTTCTATATCTGTACAATCTATGACCAAGTCAATGGAAATCCCTGTTCAAATGATTGTACCTTCGCACACCATGAAAACTATCGACACCCGCACCCTAGTTGATAGTGGCGCAGACATTTCTTGCATCAACTGGCAATTCGTCCGAAAACATCGGTTGCCAACCACTAAGCTCAACAAACCCCTTCGAGCCTGAAACACAGACATCTCTTTCAACAAAAGCGGAGAAATCCGCTACTCCTGCACCCTCTTTGTCAACATTGTAGGCATCGCCCAGAAAGTCATCTTTCATGTCATGTCGCTAGGCAAGACAAATGTTCTCCTAGGTCTCCCATGGTTGAAGTCCACCAACCCTGTTATTGATTGGAAAACTCAAACCCTATCCCTCAACGAGTCCATTGACGAGTCAAGAGATCTTTACTCCACCTTCGCCGCTGACACCAAACGACATGACAACTCCTACTATAAAGAACCCTCTTGTCTTCCCCACCATATTAATGTCCATGCTGTCCATGACGCCCACCTTTACAGTTACCTTAATCAGGAAACGGAGTCTCAATACATCCGCCATGTTTACGACAACTGTGTCCTCTATCAAATCATCTGCTGTGGATCACGCTTCATCCCAGCTGGATCCCCCATTATCGCCCGCCTAACCGCCGCCACTGAATTGGCTATGGCTGCTGAAGCAGCCAAACCTAAAGTCACCCTCCCTGCCGAGTATACCAAATTTGTGTCGGTCTTCTCCAAAGAAGCTACCGAACATGTTCCCCCCTCCTGACCCTATGACTACGAGATCAACCTAAAGGAAACCTTCACTCCAAAGGTTGGGAAGGTCTACCCGCTCTCCTCTGACAAACGAAAAGCTACCGAAGACTTCCTCAATGAGAACCTCAAGGCCAGAAAGATCTGCCCTTCGAACTCCCCCCAAGCATCTCCCTTTGTCTTTGTCAAGAAAAAGGATGGAGGACTCCAACCCTGCCAAGATTACTGATATGTCAATGAACATACTGTTCGCAATGCCTACCCCCTTCCACTCATCTCCGATCTCATCGATAAACTCCAGGGGGCTAAGACATTCACCAAATTTGACGTTCAATGGGGTTACAATAATGTTCGCATCAAGGATGGACACCAATGGAAAGCTGCCTTTGTCACCCATAAGGGGCTCTTCGAACCCACTGTCATGTTCTTTGGCCTTACCAATTCTCCCACCACCTTCCAACGTTTTATGAACAACTCCTTCCACGATATGATCGCAGAAGGATGGCTTGTTATCTATATGGATGATCTCCTCATCTTCTCCCCTGACGACGCAACCCACACTGAGCAAACCAAACGAGTCCTGCAACAAATGGCAGAACTTGACTTGCACCTCAAACTTGAAAAGTGCAAGTTCGCCACTTCAGAAGTTGACTACCTCGGAATGATCGTTAAACCCAGTCAACTTGCCATGGACCCCATCAAGCTCGATGGTATCGCCTCGTGGCCTGTCCCTGCCAAGGTTAAGGATGTCCGTTCCTTCCTCGGCTTTGCCAACTTCTACCATCACTTCATTTCTGATTACTTGAACATCGCGCGCCCCCTCATCGACCTCACAAAGAAGAACCTCCCATTGTCCTGGTCCCCCGCATGTCAAACTGCCTTCGACACTCTGAAATGCCTCTTCATGTCGAAGCCTGTTCTCCACCTCCCTACTCTCTCAGCCCCCTTTGCCATCACAATGGATGCCTCAAAATTTGCGTCTGGAGCCATACTTCTCCAAACAGATTCCAATGGCGAATGGCATCCTTGTTCCTACCTCTCCCAGTCATTCTCCCCCGCAGAACGCAACTATGACATCTATGATCGTGAACTCC
>JBBPQT010000327.1:0-17852 GCA_038092715.1 Boletus smithii | reverse complement strand
TTGACAAGAGAAGAATTGTGTCTAGTATTACCACTAGAAAGACTGACAATGCTGTCCAAGCCACCCATCTAATCAATTCTGCCCTTTCCTCTCCTATCTCTGCCCAAACTGTTCTCAATGTTCTCAATGTTCTCAAGGCTGCATTTTTAAAGGCTGTGGTCAAGAAAAGGAAGCCTCTTTTGTCTATGAAGCATAGAAAGAGAAGGCTGAACTTTGCTCTCAAGTACAAGGACTGGGCTGTGGAGGCCTGAACCAGAGTTATTTGGTCAGATGAGACAAAAATCAACAGGATTGGGTCAGATGGAAGTATGTATGTGTGGAAACAGGGAGGTGAGCCTTTACAGAACAATGAGGTCTAGGAAACAGTGAAGTTTGAAGGAGGTTTCTTGATGGTTTGGGGATGCATGGGCTGGAATAGAGTGGAAATACTTGCAGAAATGGATGGGAGGATGGATGCTGAGCAGTATGTGTCCATTCTAGAGGACAATCTGCTTCCTAGCATAGGGAATTCTGGGATTTCTGAGGAGAGCATTATCTTTCAACAGGATAATGACCCTAAACACTCCTCCAAAAGGGCTCAAAACTGGTTCAAATCTCAAGGGATTAGGCTCCTTGACTGGCCAGCACAGTCACCAGACCTCAACCCTATTGAGCACCTATGGCAACATCTCAAGAAAACACTCAATAGCTATAAAAGACCAGCAAAAGGAGTTTGGGAGCTTTGGGAGAGAATTGAGGCAGAATGGGGGAAGATAGAGGTTAAGGAGTGTCAGAAACTGATTGAGAGTATGCCTAGAAGACTTGAGGCAGTGATACAAGCAAAAGGAGGGCATACAAAGGACTAAAATCCATAATGTAATTTGGGGTCAAATAAGTGTCCCAATGACATGTCATTTTGAAATGCTTGTACCTCACTCCCATGCCAACCAAATCACATGACCAAAGTGGTTTCTAAATGCCAATAGCAAGTGCTTTCATCCTGCAAGCACTCTATCTGATTTATTCTTGCTCTCCTACAATATTCCCATCTCTCCAAAATGGCTCAACATTAGGACACTTTTTTGAGCCACTGTAGCCCCTATGGCTTTATCTTATCTCATACTTTCTTAGATTAGATCTGTGGTTTTAGGCCCCAAGGGCCAGTTACACACTCACATCTCTTGTGTATACTGTGTATCTAGATAGAATAATACTAAGGTGTTTTACCCACATTTTACCCACTCAGGTGAGTTGTGTAGGCCTTCCATTTGCGCACCTAGATGGTGCAGCATTTGCCTGCTCAACAGTCTGGTGTGTGTAATGGCTATAATTCTGATTGGTACATTGACATCAGATCCATGTAGGGACATGATCTAATCTGTGTCATATGTTTGGTGTTTGTAATGACTATAATTCTTCTTCACATTGTCACTTTCTAATCAATGATACTGTAGATATTAAACACCATTATGAAAACATTTGATAAATTGTAATAATATGACCTGCAATCCTATTCCATATTGACATCAGGCCTATGTAGGGACATAGGATATGTAACTCAACACCTAGTCATTGTCATCATTGTAATCCTATTTTATATTGACATTAGGGGACACAAGCCAATATAAATCATATGTTTGGTTATTATCATTATTGTAATCTTGTTCCATATTGACATTAGGTCCATTTTGAGGGTAGTTACAATTTGCAAAGTTATGACACTGATTGACATCAGACTCAGGTTAGGAGATGTAGCAATCTACATCATAACTTTGCAAATTGTAACTACCCTCTGCATGACATTGATTGCTATATCCCCCAACCTGAGTTTGATGTCAATCAGTGTCATGCAGAGGGTAGTTACAATTGGATATGTCAATTATGTCCTTGACAACTACTTGAAAGATGATAGTTTGGATCCTAAATATAATTGTGGAAAGTCCCTGTAATTTCTGTCAACCCACTCAAAGAAAATAATGCCTGAGCTAGTATGTTGTAATACTGATATGAAGGACAATGAAAGTTATCTTTGATAACTATATCTATTTGTCACAGTTCCCCTGATGCCAAGGCTCTTTGACTAAAATTTCCCATTGCCAGCCACTCTCAATACTGAGCAAAGTTTAACCAACATCATAATCAAACAAGAGCATGTCTTACATACATACACTGGCAACAATATGAATTATGACCAGACGAGGCTACCTAAATACTGTCTACAGTTTCGACTTGACAGGCTCCACTGTGGTGTTATCCAAATTCTCCAAGAGCGTCGTCATACTTTCTACTGACGTCGCCGGGTACGTCACCCTCCCATCATCTGCATTCACATCCATCCATCAGCGTTTCCCCCTCCTCAAAGCACGACAGACGAGACACGTACCAAAGTTGGTGAACACGTCCCATTTTGCGAGGACGTTTTCGGGCGTCAGGGGCACGCTGGTCGGGAAACCGTGTCCGCCCGTTCGTTGCCACCTCGTCTCGCCTGCCCAGCCACCATATACTTCAAAGAGTCTCGCCGTCGTCTCGGTGTTGTCCTGGCTAGTGAGGTAACCCACGATGGGGGCAATGTAGTCGGGCTGGGGAACGTTATTTAGTGATAGAACTCTACGGAGACATTGAGGATGGTACCTTGTAGGCATCGACCATATCTTTCGGCCTGGAAATCGCGTGAGTGAAGAGTTACGGAATGGCGCACATCGACCGACCATATTGTCATCGTCATTGCGGTACCTGCACTCGGAGAAATGACGTTGCAAAGAATGTTGTACTTCTTGCCCTCAAACCCAAGGGTCTTTGTGAATCCCATGATGGCGGCTTTAGCAGTGGAATACTAGCCAAACGCGCGTGAGATAGCGGTGGAATCGACAACCAGAATAACTCACGTTGGATTGCCCAAAGTTTCCGTCTAGAAAAAATGTGGTCTCAGACCACGAATAAGCAATAGGTGCATATATCGACTCACAGATACCGGCTGGGGAACACGTCGTGACAATCCGTCCATACTTTTGCTTCTGGAATATCGGCCAAACGGCTTTTGCACACTAGCATTGCTGTCAGCAATCATGTTGACACTCAAAATCCGCGAGAGAACGAACCTTGAAGGTACCCCGAAGATGAACAGCCATCACAAGATCCCACTCTTGCTCCGACATGGCAGCGAACGAACGATCGCGCAATACACCCGCGTTCGCCACGAGGACGTGCACACCGCCAAATGCGCCCAAGGCGGCCATGACGATGCGATCACCGTCTTCTGCCGAGCAAATAACAGGCGCTGCTTTGCCACCGGCTACAACGAATCGCCCGTTAGAGTTTGATAATCTCAGCGTCTCGTGCAGACAAGGTTCACTCGCCTTGCCGGACTTCCTCGCATACGGCATTAGCTCCCTTTTCGCTAACGTCGTTTACGACAACGTTTGCTCCAAGTCGACCATACATGAGAGCATAGACACGACCAAGACCCGCTCCAGCTCCGGTGATGATGACAGTTTGGCCATCAAATCGAACGGGTGACGTCGATTGAGGATTCGGGGGTAGCGCGGCAGCAACATCGAGCTGTTGGAATGGATGGCGCACCGTGCTTGCGATATCTGCACCAGATTCTGGACTGCGTGATCCTGTTAGAATGAAAGAATATCACGTGCATCACTTGCACTCACTATCTTGGATCCGAAAAGTCGGTGACTTCTGACCACTTGAGTTTAACCTGAATGCCCTGTCAGCTGATTCAGAGGCAGAGATGGGAAATACGCCTTACAGCAGAAGGCGTAAATGTTTCATCTGTTTTCCAGATACTCCCCTTGCTCCTCTCCCATCGATTCTCTGCGACGAACCCTGCTCCGACTTCAAACACGCGTCCCGACGCGTTCGGAGCATCAGGGTGACACACAGCAACGACGAACGGTGCGACGAAATCAGGCTAGCAAAAAAAAGGACCGCATTCAAACGTTGGCGCACGAGAGATCCACAGAACCCACCTTCAACTTTTCGAGTATCTCTGGTGGCATGACGCTTTCTGTCATCTTTGATGCTGCAGCCTGCCAAAAAAAACCGAGAGTTGACACCCTTGTCACAAAACGACGCGCCGAAAGAAACCCACAGGTGCGATCGCAACCACATTAATATTGTACTTGGCGCCTTCCCTCGCAAGGGTTTTCGTGAATCCGATCAAACCCATCTTTGCTGCACTGTAGTTGGCCTGACCAAAGTTACCTGCCATAGTCACACATACCAACGTTTGAGCCAACCCACGACGTCCCCCGCAGAAAAACGCGGTAAACGTACCATAGATACCCGCGGCACTCGACGTATTGATGATCCGTCCAAACTTTTGGTTACGGAAATGCGGCCAAGCAGCCTTGGTACACGCATAAGCACCCTTGATATGTACCGCAACGACCTGATCAAATTCGGCGTCCGTCATGTTCTTGAACCTATCCCCCAAACGCGAACACAGGTCAACACGAGTTGTCCGAAGAAAAGAAAGAACAGCAACGTACCCCTTGTCCCGCAAGATACCCGCATTGTTCACGAGCACAGTGACCCCCCCAAAGGCATCGATGGCGCTTTGTATCACAGCCGGACCGTCCGTTACCGAAGAGGTGTTCACGACGGCGTTTCCGCCCGCTGACAAGGATGACGTCGATCAGACACCAAAACCGCAAATCCAGCAACGACACGCCAGATGAACTACCCACCTCGTTTAATCTCATCAACCACGTTTTGCGCTGCTTCGCCGTTAAAGTCGTTCACGACGACGTTGGCACCGCGAGCGGCAAACAAGAGGGAATATCTAGGAAAGAAGCCACGACGGATCCGTGTACGTCTTAGTGTGGGAAGCGTGATAGGCTGGTACGAGACGTACGCTTTTCCGAGCCCACCACCGGCACCGGTGACGACAACTGTGTGGCCTTTGAACGATAGCGACATGCTGCACGATTGACTATGGGTAGAATAAAGTCGATTCTGTGTCTGGAAGCGAATTCTATTAAGGAGGCCAAAAATCACGTGAAAGGTGAAACCGCCTGCCGGCAAAATCATTGGCAAAATTCGCCGGTAAAGTAGCACTTTAAAACTAGTCTAATATCCCAATACCGTTATTACCCTTGTCGGCACAATTCCCTCCGCTAATTCATCAAAGTTATGCGTTTCCGAGTCATTCCCCTGTCGAACTGCTCTCTTGCCTTTTGAGCGCATCAAATTCTGCATCAAGAGAAATGGTCTCTGTGGGGTCCGTGACAATGGCATCCGTGGATATATTGTACGTGTTGCAAACCTCAGATGCATACTACCAACAACACGGCAGCGCCTGCTCTGTCAGCTCATGATTTTCGCAGCTGTTGCTCAGGTCCATGCCGAATGCATAATTGCGCGGGCCAGAAAATAATAATTAATGTTGATTCGACGAGGAGACGAGTAGGCACCCGGCAGCTACTACGTGCTACACAGTAACGCAGAAAACGGCCCAAGAGAGCTATTCGAGACGGGAGCGTACAGGAAACAAGTAGAAAGCTCGAGTCAATGATATCAAGTGGTGGCGGGAATGTGGAAGCAGAAGCCAATCGCAATAAGAAGCCGACAAATGTCAGGCCGTGACGAATAGTGTGAATGAGTAGATAGAAAAATAAAAATGATAGACACAAACAAAGAGGGAACACAAAGCAAACAGAGACAGAGATAGAGAGGAAGAGAGATGGAGATGCATGGCATACAGATGTGTCTGCGAAAGAATGCCGGGGATGCGTGCGGTGGCGAGAACATAGGCAAAACGAGCATGTATACGCGATTAGATGAATACGATGTGTTTCGCAATAGTGCGCAGCGGCAAACAGATAATGGAAGGGTGTGCAGTGAGAGGAATGCATGGGGAAGACAGCAAGGCAAGAGCAGCACATAGGCAGATAAGACATGAGACTAGAGTGTGTAATCAGACATTGAGATTGCGGATGGATGCGAAATTGGAAACAGGATGTCAAGCACAAGATGAGGTGATAAAACTGGTGAAGATGTCGTGCGAGAAACTGAATAATGCCCGGACGGGGCTGCGGTTACTTCTTGAGCATCATGTTAGCCTCCTCGCCTCGATTCGAGTTGTTCTTGGCCCACTCGATGGCGAAGAGCGACGCCTTGAGGAATTTCTTGTGCGCGTACTTCTGACAGGCATATTGCTGTACAAAGCTGTCTTCAAGGAGCTTCTCGCAGATCCACTGATGACCAGTTTCCAGATGTTCCGCAACGAACCCAGAATGGTAGACAAACGCTCCGTTCTAGGGAACCGGAAATAGAAACGAGTCACATGATCAGTCATCAGGGAATGCAGAAATGATTCGCGTCCAATCCTCACCCAGTCACCACCAAGCATCTTCCTCGCACTGTACATTGCGACCGAGGCGACCAGACTCTGCTTGCATCTCAAAAAGCGGTGATCCAGCAGCGTAACCTCGGCCAGGAACTTGCCCAAAGTCCTTGTCTGAATGTCGTAGTCGTCGGCCTTGCTGATCTTTCTCATCCAACTATATGGAGAGCAGTATTGCGAAATCTTAAAGTCCAGGGTTTGCAAGACTATGCGCTCGCCTTTGAGGATTTCTTCCTTGCTGTACCCGTTCTCTGTCATGAAGACAAACTCGTCGACCGACGGTGCCAAAATCTCTTCGTACTTTGCGGCGATGAACATCGCAGTAACGCCGACGAGCTGGAGCTTGACGAGTGACACGACTCTCCTAGTAAGGAAACGATCGACAATGTTGATGGCGATCCAGAGCGTCTCGGGAAGCATATGCCACCGCAAGTGTACTTGAAGGAGCCAGTCGACAAGGGTTTGCCGCATGGACCACGTAATCTCATTCTGCCCATCCATATAGTCGGGGTTGGGCAACACGTCCTCCTGTCGAACAACTGGTCAGCGAATCCAGCCTTGGTGAATCGAGGCGAACCCACCTCGAGTTCCGACATGTATTTAAAAATCTCATCCGAATACTCGCACACCATCGTGGTGTCAAAAATGTCAACTTCATCATGGTATGTTCGCTGAACGTCCGCTACCTCTTTGTAGTGTCTCATGGCCTTTTCCGTGTCGACGTCCGGCCACATGCGTGGGGATTTTGGTTCGACCGCTTCAGGCTCCCGGATATTTTCATCGTTGACACTGGTTTCCTGAACCCCTACCATGTCCTGTTCGTCCTTGTCTTGGAACATGTCAACGAGCTCGGATTCTGCTTGTAAATCTTCGACTTGTTCGACGTCCATCTCGATCTCCTTCTCTTTGACGACCTGGGTGGGGATTACTACTGGTACAGCGGGTTCCTGCCGCGACATTCGCTTGAAGACCGATGGTTTCTGTACGCGTGCGGTAGATGTGCGAGAGGCGTTGTTAGCAGTCTCTGCTCGGCCAGGACCCGCTGGAACACGTTGTGGAGCGGTAGCAGCTGCTAGAGACGTGGAACGGGAGCGCTTTAAGCCCTGCTCTGCACCGTCCTTTAGGCTCTCTTTTGCAGCAGCCTTGATGGAATCCTGAAGGACGAGAGGGGCAGAGGGAGGATCGCGGCTTAGCAATCTGCGTGGGATGAACCATCGACCACTGACCTTGCGGTTGACCGCGGTGGTGGTGACCTCACCGAGGGCAGGACGTTGTGGACCACCCTTGAGGCCGTTCAGGATAGCTGCCGCGCGCGAAGCCCCACCGGCGGCGGTGCCGGATGGTTGACGGAGGTGTCTGCTGCTAGCGTTCTCATCGCCATTTACCTTGCGCTGAGCGCCAATACGGGTTCGAGTCTGCAAGTCGTAGCGACGGGTAAGTGGGGAGAAAAAAGAGAGACGGGGATGAGCTTACGCGGGCATTGTTGACCATGCTAACTGTGCTAAGTCGATGGGGGAATGCTACAGAAAAGTGCGACTTTCAAACCAGGGGGGGTGAGGCAAGGATACAGAGAGGAAATTGCAGAGAAAGAGAGAGAAAATAAACCCAAACCGTGGTTTTTAAGAGAAGGTCGCGTACGGCGAAGAAAGATGTGGTGGAAGAAGAAAGAAAAAAGATGTCAGCCGCGCTCGAGGACGAAGACAACAAGAACGGACTTGAACTTACAATGTCGCGTAGAACGCGAACCACCCACGTGACTCGAAAAAAACACTCCAAAACAGTCACGTCGCGTCGCGTCGTTCTAATTATCATTACACGAGACTAGTACTTTCTTCACCCGACCGTACACCCTCCCACCGCCTTTCCTTACCACTCACCTTCCAATCCTGGAAGGACAATGGACTGTGGGGCATCCCAATGCCAGCCCTGTGTCGGGTGGCGTGGACCTCTATTGGCTCAACAAGTCCATCTCCATCATCCGTCGCTAGGCCGAGCGACGTCCCAGGTTGCCATCCCTGCTTCACAAGAAGCCGCCGACCGATGTTATGCTCTGGTAAAGGCGCAGCAACACGGGCGTCTTCGACCACGGGAAACGACGGCGTCCGTGAGAGCTCATGTGACGATCTCACAGGCCCTGGGGAACTGCTGCGCGGGCTCCGCACGCCAGGGCTGTCGAACTGCGAACTGGGATGCATGGCACGACGCCGTGCAGACCGGTCAATGTAGAATGCGGGGGGCTGTGTGCAAGTCGAGGGGTGGTCACGAGGCGGGGAGAGGCGTGCGAGGAGGGTGCGTTTGAGCGATGTCAGTGCTTTCTTAGCATCTCTGGCTTCTTCCGTGTGTGCCATCCCGGCAACATCAAGAGGCCGTTTCTCCGCAGCATGATGGCTCTCCCTAGGGACGGCGAACAGGGGTATGACACCCTGACCGGTCAAAGTGCATTCAGCACAGGGTGTGCGATCCTCGTGTATATGGCACAGGAAGGTGGTGCTACCGATGATCAGCCGGTCGAGGTGGTGTAATGGACGTGGTATACTCGCCATGCGGGGAGGGGAGAGACGGATCGGCTCAGCGTCGGGATGCTGTGCGGGCTGGAGGAATGTTCCGTGTTTGGACCCCATGTCGACCACCGCCCATTCGTGCCGTGCCTTGTCCCAGAATGCAGTCGCATGTAGCTTTGATACTTGCATCTCCTTTAGCCGTATTCTGGGTGTATCACTACCCGGGGGAGCGACATCGCGCCCAAACTGAATCTCCCCGTAGGCGTCGAGTACGGCAAGGCTGAGATGTTTGTGGAGGATGGACGACTGAAGCGCGGTGAGTCGCAGGGGCAGCCAGTCGTCATCAAAATCCATTGCGCTCTCCAAGTTGGCGCCTGATGGGAGACATACGGCGAAGATTCAAACTCCGATCCATAGCGGGGTAAGTCAGTACCGTGTTGACCAGATTGACTTTGCTCGTTGCTGACATGGATTCGTTCAACGAGGTAAGCACTCGATTGCCTCCATTTCCGCGGAAAATACTCATGGGATTATAGCAACTCTTTATTGCAAAGGAATGGCTCGTCAAGGTCGACGCCCAGACGTCGACCCCTTATCTCATCGTTCGTGTTTTCTTCCATTTTTTCATTCAATCACCCCTGATCTTGTCTTTCTCGGCACTCTGCCACCATTCTCATTGGACAGAAATTCCATTCTTCTCCAGTGGATCTCACCTGCTGCATCATGGTCACCGACACCAAACGGACATGGGCGGAAAGTCAGTCCATCCTCGTCGGTGATTAACCAAGCGAATTCTATTCCTAGCCGTTCTCCAGTGCTATCAAGTAAGCAGTTTGCGAGGCGGTGGCGCGAATGTAACAAACGGATCGACTCGCCACTCCTCGATGACGATGAAGAAGAGGCGTGGCGAACACGCTCCCTTGATCTCTTGTCCAGTGCGCATACTCTTGGCGGCATGCCGGATCTCTCATTCGAAGTTGTCGAGTCTAAATTTGGGGTACTCTTTCCCCGAAGCTCACGGCCAACGTGTCGACTGATGCATGGCATCTCAAGGATTTTGCATTTCAATTAGAGTGCAATGCCTTCAAGTGGCAATGGGAAACTATCTTTGTCGGTTACAAAATCTCAGCAGACATTCTATCAAAGCACCTCATCATGCCTCTGATAAGTGTGAACCATCTCGCATTCTCTTCTTCAGATGTCGTTGGTGATCTCTCACCCACCGATCTCGAAAAGGTAAAATCGTTCCAATCATGTGTATCCACAGTAATACGGTTCTAACGGGGGCTCCGTTCCAGACTATCGATAAAGTTGCTCGAACCGCACGTAGAACGCTCGACACACACGTTAAGAATGCATTGTCGAAACCACGTCTGGCCACGACGATTAGGCGCATTACCGCAGTGTTCAACTTCATTTCAGATCCTCGTGGGTCGTTCTTACTTTTAAGTCGTGCTGCTTTCTTACACAGAATTGCGTTATAGCTAATATATCGACCGAGATCAGCCCCCCGGTACTACTTCCTCCTCCAGAGCCGACGCCAAAAATAAAAGGGTCACCCGAGCGCTTTAAAACCACGCGTAGCTTTACGCCAGAACTAAATGTGGGTCTTTTGTCACGATGAGATCCCAACATGACTAAACGAATTACAAGGATCGTCATGATGTCTCGGGTAGCTCAAAGAGGGGGCGCGTCGCGCTCTCAAAGACACCGAGTCAGATCAACCACGCTGTAGACTCTGGCTCTGCCACCGAACCGGAAGACGATCCCTCGATCCAGCCTTCAAAGCCAACCCCAGGGCCTGGCGTAGATCAACAGCCTGATATACGCATGCGGTCGCCCATACCATCAAGAGAAGTGGGCGGTGCTCGGAGCCGAAGCGTCACCAAAGCACCACCATCAGATACAGATTCATCGCCCGTCCGACCCATCAAGAAATCAAAGCCTCGTGCGCCATCTTCCGACGAAGACAGCGAAGAAGAGCGAAAGAAACTCGCTGCCCAGATCAGAAGCGGGACTGCCTCTGCCCCAGGGCTTCGGCAGCCCATTAAACGTGGGGGCAAACGGTTCTGAAATCGCGCCGAGAAGCCGAGCCCAACTTGTCCAACTGGGTCCTGGCCGCACAGGAAGTGCAGGGTTCAAGGGGGGCGTGCTTGCTGTAGCTTGTCGTGCCTTTTCCCAAGTGCCTATTTGATGACCATATCCGCATCCATCCCCGTATGCATAAATGAATATGACATCAAAAACATTCAGCTCGCATCGTGCGATGCACCATGCAAATATGTGCGGGATTTCGTTGTTGATGGATGAGGGTGTCGTTTGAGAGATCATTAATTCGATGATCCCTCGCTTGCCTTATCCGCGGAGTCGTGTTTACGAACGAGGTTCTTCCAACGTCGACGTCCGTGCCGTAGACGTACTACATTAGATCTAGGAGCCTGGGAGCTGTGCATCACGTACATATGAGTAGTCCAACTTGTGAATCTATATGGAATTGCCAGCCTTCGTAGCACATTCAAGTTGCCGAGTGTTCAAACGGTCACAGTCAACAGAGGAACGCACGTTGACATGGTCATATTATTGTTGCAACAATGGTCACGGCGGAAAAACCGTCGGAGTGTCATTCACTTCTGGGCCCATATGGGCGCGCCTCATTGTCAAAACAATGTCAAGGTACCTCTGATCCGACTCGTTGCCCAGCGCCCTACTATATGTACACGACTTGTCACGTCCTCGTGCACACTTGTCCTTGAACGTTGTTGCCGAAAGCGGCTGAGGCCAGCCCTAACGACCTTTTCTTTGAGTCTCTCCATCCCCTTTCGGGATCGGAGAGGGGGATATGCAGTTCTTGTCGTAAACACCCAAAAGTCGAGCTCAGGGTTGTTACGCCTTCAATGAATCAGGGGGGGTGAACAGTCAAATTTTCAAAGGGGGGGGGGGGTTATTGTAGTTGATCGTGATGAAAAAGAAAGGAAAAGAGAAAAGAGAAAAAGAAAAACGAGCACGTATTTGGATCCGCGGATCCGGGTGGTCCCGGTGAAGACATAAATTAAAGCAACGTATGTGGCGAAAGCAATACAACAGAGCCGCGAGGACAAGTGGATCTCTCCATCTCTTTCTCCATTTCTCCCTCTCCCCCTCTCTTCATTTAGTCATGGTTCTCCTTTCGTTTGGGGATATTAGTTCAGTACGGATACAAAGACGCCACAGGTGGTAGTGGTGGCGGAGGCGGCGGTGGAGGTAAGAGGGCGGCGCAACTTCATCGCCTCTCGTCACCAATGCCCATGACGCCCATGACGCTGGTTATCTAATGCATGGTCGAACTGGCATGCATCGCACTTGGTTTGAAATAGATTGCGTACGCGCCGGTAGTCGGTATGTTCCTAGTCAAAACGCAATAAAAATAAACGACCCCAACCGGTACATGAGTTTTCGGAAAGGAAACCAGACAAAGACGAGGCATGGAAACGGCGTGCAAGGGGGAATAAACCATCATGGCGATGACAACACGGCTGGAAGGGGGAAGAAGACGACGTACGGAGATACACCCACAGTTCCGCGCCGTCTTGTGCATGTGTGCGCTGCTCAGCTTGCATGTCGGGGAACCACAGTCGATCGTGAGGCCGGTCTGATAGACCCGAACGTAGTGCTGGATCAAGATAAAGAACAAGAACAGGAAGAAAAGAAGGGTAGAACGTGTGAGTGAACGTGGTTCGGCGTCAACTGGTAGCGAGCCTACCCCACAACCCCTGTACTGATCTCCGACACTACAGTGACCAAGGGTTTGAACGCGACCCCCTGATGAACAGAATTACAGACTGACCATTCCATGCTACACATTCTCGAATTGCTTGACGTTGGTTTCGGCGGAACGACGATGAAGGGAAAACGAAAGCACGAACGTTCGTGACGAGGTAAAGCGAAAGGGGACGACAACAGACGGACGATGGTCTGCGTCGAAAAAAACGATTCCGGGATGGTCTAAAGGCCATACGGAAAAGAGTCACAGGTTTTATATTTCGCATGGTCGGTCATGATTTGGTAAGAAACGACCTTCGGAGGCAGCGGAATCCACCACTCGTACGAAGTGATCGTGGGAGAACCGAGAACGCGAACCATGATGTAGAGCGCGCGCGAGGAGAGAAAGAGAGGGCGAGCGAGCCATGTCGAAGCTATGCTCGAGTGTGAACGCCCTGATTTTCCCCTTGCGGACCTACGATCTCAAAGCCTGTGCTTGCACTGGAGGGGTGAGAGGTGCCACGTCGTCAAGGTTCTTCGATAAGAAGAAGACCGAAATGGGCAGGAAGGGTAAACTGGCACGAGGTCGGACGAAGGGGGCATCACATCCCCTCATGGATGCCAAGCGGCTAGGAACGCGAGCAAAAAACCTACCCAGCGAAAACGAAATAAAACACGCCGTTTAACCATTCCGATCGAAGGGCACAGATCTGGGACAGAAATACAAGAGCCAGTTCTATTCCGTCAAATGTATTAAAATTGGCAGAGCTCTTGAGGCTGACCTGGTTCTTGACCACGCGTGACCAGCTGGCAGCCACCCAGGGTGCAAGGGATGACTTGCACGTTTGAAAGGATGAAAGGGAGAAGAACGTCGACAGGATGGTTGGCCTCAACGTTGCGTGTATTGTAATTTGTGGCTGTTGGAGTTGGGCGCAAGGTCGACCATGCATGACTGCATGACCGTCCTTCTCGGAAAACGGTCGTCCGGCCAAAGGGCATTGGTCGATACACTATCGATGGCGCGATACGAAGCAAGTTGGTTAGTTTTCTTTTCTTTTCTGGCCTCACTACTGGCCACGATCACGAACCTTGCTGGCCTGGACGAAATGGTGTCGATCGAGGTGGGCGTGGAAAACATGACCTTGTTCTGAAATAGATCCATTCCCAGGCAAACATTTTAAGTCATGAGTCTCCGAAAGTTTGAAGATAACGAGCCCTTGAACCGGTCGAGTCACTGATAAGTTCCCAGGCCAGCAGTCCAGGATACGATGTTCGCTGATGATTTATTTATTTAGACCCTGATCTCTCCACCCCGGCGTCCAGACCATGATGCATGACCCTCCAACCCTTGCAACGCCATCGCCAAGATCCGGGGCCGCGAGTTTTAAATGTGTTGGGCACCCCAACAGTCATCTCATTGCGGCGCATGAACCACTATCACGCCCATATACATCTCGCTGGGATCAATTCATCTCTTTGAAACAGGAAGACGGACGGAAGAATTCGAACCATCGACAAGAGAGCCATGCCATCATCAGTGGCGCCGCATTATGCAGGATGCACTAGCACAAAAATACTATCATGAAAGGGCCGTCCCCGTTCATCAACTCCGCTCTACACCCTCCACGAAGGTGAGAATCCTACCGCAGCATCCTAGAACCACCACTCGAGAGAGTGAGATCCATAGTGCGAAATGAAACGAAAGATGGCCAAGCTGGATAACGACCCAAGTGTGATCCGGGTCTTCTCATTCCTCAGATTGAAAATATAGTCGAGCTCGTGGGTGGATCTGTAAATAAATCGCCATGCTGACCACTGATATCGATTAGCGATGTCCAACATGTCTCTGAACCCCGCAACGTTCTTCTCCACTATCAAGCGAGATGATCGAATTCGCTGAACGAACTGATGTGGCAGAACGTGACATGAATGTACATACATACTGGTAAGTCGTCTAGCAGCTGTGAATAGAAGCTACCGAGGCAGCGTATCTCTAAAACTTCATGGATGCCAGTGGCGCCAAACGCAAGGCAACAGCTTCGGGTGATGATGCGAGCCAAGCGTCGACACGAACGCACGCCCAGATCATCTTACTCTAGTCTACTGCATGACCTGGGGAATTTGTTGTCTCCTGGAGCTCCCGATTGTGGTCCAGGAGCACTGCCACAATTTCAACTGTGTCACTGCGAGAATGGCGCGCGCTGCTTACGCCCCTAGAGAGTGTGGTGAGATAGTGACTCAGAATCTGGAGTTGATAAACGTCTGACAGCCATGTTCAATCATGTTTGAGTCACGGCAAGTACCTACACTTGACTTCGGCTAAATTATCTCGTCATGCTATCGAAATGAGATCAGCCTAATCATGGATTACCTGCAGGTGCCTGCACATCGATCAAAACACGAGGTGAAATGGGGGTTGACCCCTAAATGCAGACAAGTAGTTTCAAGTTCCTCGAATGGCAGTTCACAAGACTTGTTCAGGTCTCGTTTTATTTCTTCAATGTGCGCGTCGTCGCTTGGGTGCTCTGCCACAAGGCCTACGCATGTCCAACTTGAATGACGTATGCAACACGCACGACAACAGCGACGTTCTCCGTCCTGCACGTAAAGGGAATCAGGGAAGTACCAAAGCGGCCCCCAGGCGAGTCCCTATCAAACCCCATAATCCCCGTCGGTCAGCTGGACTCTTGAAAAAGAAGAGAAGACGAGAAGAAGACTCATCATCCGTACGCACTTTTTTCATTCACATTCCAGCCATGCAGGTACGATCGTAACATGGGATTTGATTGGATCAGCGTAGGGCCGCGTCACTTTTCTTCTCTTCCGTTCGGAACCGATTGAGATGCCGTGTAGGTTATGGTGCACGCCCATATGCGAATCAGTTTCAACAGCCATACCCCTGTGTTGGCACGTAACAAGAACCATTCTACGGTCATCGATGGAGTCTCCAAATGAAACAACGCTGTCCTCGATACAACCGTTAAGACTGGAAAGACAAACAATGCAAGACACATCAAACACATGCTTCAAGTTGGATCCCACTCGACAACAGTGGCGCCACGTAATAGCGTCGAGAGGAAGTACTTAACCCCCCCGATTACGCGTTCTCTGAGATTAGGTAGGTCCCTTCGAAGTAGTGGCGCACTTGCGAATGGAATGTCCTCCGACTTCTCTCTCACTTTCTCTCCCCCCTCTCGTTATGATCCGAATGGGGCATAAGTAGACTCCGACGACGTTGAAGAATGCTGCCATCGCGCACTCGGCGGACAAACGAAAAGCCAATCAATCACTGATCAATATAATCGACATTCTCCTGTTCGAAGTAGATTCCCCGAAGGAAACACATACGCCCCCCTCCCCCCTTTCTCTCTCTCGTGATCCGTTCCGAAGGGTATCCGCGGGACCGTCGTCTCCCCCCTCTTGGCATTTGGACGAGTCCCTTCTTCTCGTGTCACCGGTCACCCTTCGCCACTACTTATGCCGAAATAAAACAAGTCCCCGTGCGCGTATGTTTCTTCTTACAAGCGCGCGATCGGATTTTCCAAAAAAAAAAAAAAGATGGCAAGTAAAGATGCGGCAAAAAGTCTAACAAGTCCACGAATTCCATGAAACGGCGTTTCTTCCCAGTTCACCGTCGGCCGTTCCTGAAGATCACCCGACGTTCGGGGTTCTATGTACGAGCCTGTCGTCGTCGTCGTCGTCGAGCCAAGTGAAAGTCGAACAAGCGGTGCCGAGGAAGCGCGACGACTTCTTCGTTCACATGTTTCTGTGGCGCTCTCCGACAAATGGTGGCGCGACAACATGACCTGCCACCAGTGGCCACTGTTTTTTTTTTCTCTTCGTTTGCGTCCCGCGCCGTGCGCACGAACCATGGAACGATGGACAGAGATTATCCCTGTCAGCAATAGTATATTTTATTAGGTCCTTTTCTTTTTTTCGCTTGACCAAGTGGGGTGACACGAGGACCAACCGATCTTCGAGGGTCCTCTTCCACTGTGTCACTGACTCTTCGGGATTGGACAACCTGAATGCTTTCCAGGGTCTAAATCGCCTGTGGCGCAACTCAGTGTGCGTAGCTAAGCATCGCATCGTGGAGCCCGAGTTCATAATGTCCAAGTGTCATGTTTTGCCAACTGTCGTATCGTGCACTTCCGTCGAGTGCTTGTCAAACGTTTGGACAGGCTATAAGATTAAGGTAATCTAGAAGAGTCCTATGTCACACGCGATACACAACTAGCTTGAGTTACAAACCAACGCAGTGATCACTAGGAAGACAGAATCATGTCATAGCAATGACAGGTAGTGTATATAACTGAACGATAAAACAACCCCAGTATCAATGGTCATCGTCCATCGTCGTAGATGATCCGTCACAATACCACGAGTCAACCTACGCTTAAAAGAGCGCAGCACCAACCAAGCCCATCATACCAGCAACACCCAACGCAGAGGACACGCTGAGACGACCAGCACCACTGGTCGCGATCGAGGTGCCACTAACGCTGACGGTAGTGGTGACGGTAGTAGTGGCGCTCGAAGATTTGACGGTGGTTCCAGCTGCAGTGGTTCCAGCTGCAGTAGATCCAGTAGAAGCGGTTCCAACTGTAGTGGTTCCGGCAGCGGTGGTTCCAGCAGCAGTGGATGGAGCAGGAGAGGTTCCGGCGGCAGTAGATCCTGAGCTACCAGTGGAAGCGGCACCAGAAGTAGAGGAACCGCTTTCCTGGACAGCAGTGTTGACGCAGCTAGTAGAGCTTCCAGCCTGGATTGTAATCTGGCTAGAGTACGCTAATGTCCCGGTGCTGTCCTTCAAAGCAATAGAGCTACACAAAAGGAATGAGCATGGGCCGAATAATAAGATAGCAAAAAGCATGCTTACATACTGGTACCGGATGCAAGGTCGGTACTCCAGGTGTACTCAGTACCGGTTTGAGTAGGGAACTGCTTGAGCTGGAATACGCAGATGAACAAAAATTCAAAAATTCAAAAAAAGTGTGTGTACGTACAGGAGCGGCCGCGGGCTGACCACCTACCGTTCACAGCCAGTCAAGCGACCCGTGCAAGAAAGAACCAAAGTCGCTTACCGGGAACAAGAGACAAGTAGTACGGAGCTACTCCACCCGACCAAGAAATCTGGGTTGGCTCTGGGCAGATCATCAACGCCAGCGCCATTCATCCCAGAGACAGAGACTTACCGCACTCGACAACACTGGCACTATCGCAGGGATGAGAATTAGCAGAAGAAAAAAAGAGCGGGTGACATACGGGGAGTTGACTGT
>JBBPQT010000326.1:0-17917 GCA_038092715.1 Boletus smithii | reverse complement strand
CTCCCGGACAGGGCTGTGGAAGCCGCTGACCCATCACGGCTACATTTCTCATCTTTGCACGTGTGTGCCAATCACCAATTAAATGAACTTTCAACTAGCAGTGTCATAATCTCGACCTGTTCACAAAGGTGGACGCAGTGATATCAATCCTCTGATAGCCGATACATAGTACTCGAGTGCATATTAGAAACTACTTAATTGAACGCCTTACGACACCGTATCGGACGTCACACCTGACGAACTCAAAGTCAGGAGCAACAAGTGTGTGATCCTCTTTGACTCAGACTAGCTCAACATGTGGGTTATCGAGGTCGTTCTGCTAGGAACTCAGACAAGGCTGTAAAAGGGAGTGTCGGGTCAGGTGGTGCGCTGAGGCTGTCAGATGCGGTCCAACTGATACCATGCAGCAGATTAATCACGCGCCACGTTTAGCCACGTCCAGGTGGCACGACCAAGGGGGCTTGGATCATCAATACAGGTTGTCTTGAGTCACTAGCCTGAGAGGAGGTCAATGGATCCGCAGGAAGCCCACTCGGACCCTCCCACAGATGCCAAGTGGTTGCAGCATAGGTTCCAGGGAATGAGGGAACGGGCAACTATAAATTACGCGTTTTTCTGAAGTACACTAATACCTAATCGTCCTTTGTGACTATTTCCGTACAGTGTAGATGGTGCAAAGAGATATATGTAAAAGTATCTGTTGGCGAAAACATTAGTGCTTTCGCGTTCCGGCGCGTAGTAGACATGGTATTTACCGTCATGGGTATCAAACTTCGGACTCGACTGCTGCCAACTTTTTTCTCGCTGCATGCCATGTTACGAATGCTCTCCGAAACTGGTCACAGGCAATGAAGAACGAGATTGCTGAGAAGACGATGTCCAGTATGTCCAGTTTGCTGTGGGTCTGACCCATGAAACTGGAGATGGTCATGACAATGGCCGAGCTGAGTATTATCATCAACATTAATGGTCGATCTTCTAGGACAGCTAACATCTTACATTAAGAATAATATTCCGACCAAGCCTAGCAAGCAATGGGTTAGTAACGGTCAAGAAAACGAGAACGTCGAAAGCATTCACAATATCTGAGGAAACGGATCCATTAATTCTAGCTGCAAAAAAAACATCCTCTACTCACTGTATTGGTGGGGTCATGATTATCACTGAGATAAGGGTGGTAGCACAAAGTCGAACACCAGCACGGAGCCTTTACTAAGCACTCCGACTGACCAAAGTCATGATGAGAGCGAGATCAAATATGGGAGGGAGGGAGTTGTGCGACAGGCCGGCAATATTAGCCAAGGTACTAGTGTGAACTTGTCTTGGCATGGTACCTATAGCACAAACACGCAAATTCAAATCGGGCGTTGGTGTCGGTGAAGTGCCACACTGTGTTCTATCAATGACAGCAGCTGATAGTATACCTCAGGAATCCGGATCTAGTCTGGTCAATATTTCATAGGGCTGAGCAGCTCCCACAGTCACGTGACCGATAAAACCTCTTTTTAGACATTACTTTTGGTTATGTAAGTGGTCAGTTTAATGACAAGTACATAACGAATAGGATAAGTCCGCCCGCTGAGTTCTGCGAGCCGTTTGTCCTCCTCCGTGAGGCCGCGTCGATACATCTTTAACGCTCGGGAACCCAGGTATTCTTAAAAAAAGCTTGCTGGTGCTTTGTACTGGCAACGGTAGCCTAGCCTTCCGTGACTCATAGACCAACGCTAAACCGCCATGATGGACTCTGATGACGAGATCCAACAAGCTGATGTGGCCGGCACACGAGTCGTCGTTACGAGCGTATCAAAAGTGCTTTGCAACCTCTTCGTCTAGGGCGCATCTCACTCCTTGACTCCATCAACACTATTATCGACCCATCTGAGCCCGACTTTGCAGTTCATCGCATGGGCTTTTTTGTCAAACCATCTGGGAAGTTCATGAAGATGCTTGATCAGATACTCGAGGATGACCGTAGCCATAAACACCTATTTAGTTAGATGAAGCCGCATGCAATTCAGCTTGTCTGTCGGAAGAAATGAACGAGGTGAAGAGTGGATTGGCCGGGTCCATCAAATCTCTCACTTCGGAGAGCCTTCTCGAGTGGGATGTCAACAATTATTGGGTCTGTTGTTGATGAGAGTGCTCCGATCACTGATCACTGGCAGATCTTGAAAACGGCTGCGCAAATGGAACGAGCAAAGGATATCAATAAAATCAAGACGGGCAACACTGTACGCAAACTTCATCTACGTATCATGTAACTAGATTGATTTTTACTTGAAGGTCTGCAATGTTATTGTTGCGCAGCTCGCAAAGGAACGCTCTCAAAGTAGCCTCTACTTTGCCGCTCCGTTTACCCTTTTTCTTTTTACAAACAGCGTCTCACGTCAAACAATTGAAGCACTGTATAAGTGCGGCCTCTGCATCTCGCTCACATCCCTCACGACACTGTTGAACAACCTTTCAATACAAAGCCTTGACCGCGCAGCTCACATCGTTTGTGGTCCTCACATTATGTGCTATGACAATATAAACATCAGCACATCAATCTTTGTCGAACAACGGGCCCATCTGCACCAGCAAAAGTACTGTCCGGAACCTTTGCTGTTCTCTATGAAGTACGGAATGGCAATCCTGCACACATGCGCTTTTTTTTTCCCCCAATTATCCTACGAGCACAACAAGCATCTGAACTTGGTTTCGACACCGACGTCCGACCGAGTATAAGCTATGATTTTTTGTGAGCACAATACTACCATCATATGACTAGCGACGACGACCTTCTGGTGACTGATCACCAAGGTACTTTGCCAGGAACTCGCGCAAACCCGATTTTGATTGGATGAATCGAATAGCTGCATGGCTCGTACGATCTTGTCTTGAAGGGTTTTTCTTCATAGTTCCAGCATCTCTCACATCTGAGCTGTTGTCACTTAAAATTAGCGCTAGCACCCAAGGTTCTACCATCACAAGGTAAAGTAAGCCCGGGATCTCGAACTGCTCGACCTGCGCGTTGCACTGTCTCAGCGAGATTCTTGCATATGCCGTATTGTATGACCACAACGGATGTCGAGGCCCTAGTAGAAATAGTGCAGTTCTTGCCCTTGCAATGCATTTACTAGTATACTCACTGCCAAGAAGTCTTCAAAAGTCGCCTGGAGGTATTCTGCTGACATGTCGCTGTGGTAGTGCTTGACGATGTCATGGTTTCGAATATTTTGTGGTAACCTTTCGTCTACATACGTTGCTGCATCTGTCGTCTCTTGCTTGCAGTCATGGAACACCAACGTCTTCGGAATGGCCATAGGAGGATGGAACACGGATGGAATCAAGAAATCGAGATTTTGAAAGTTCAAGTTGCGAAGGCTACCGACCAACAGGATAGTCACATACGTAATGTTCGGTCGATGCGTCGAGAGTCTCAGTTCAAGGCAATCGGGCGTTACCATAAGTTGCTTTTTGACGACGAGACGACAAGGATGTGGGGCGGTAGTGTTGCCGAAAGAGCTTGAAATGGTGTACCCTTCGGAAGTAGGACACGGAACTCGCCTAGCTTGCCATAGGCTGGTCGGAACGCCTCCTCGCCATGGTGTGGAAGGCCAGCCATGTAGATATTGTGAGCCTCGTCAACATGCACGCGATGTATTTTGAAAGAACGGTCTCGATGGATGAGTCGCGCCAGTCGATAGAGATGCCCATTGCACATGCCAAGTTGTTCTGGTGAAATGATAAGATGTTGGTATTTTCCCGTTCGAATTGACTTCGCCAACATTTTTTCAGCTCGCACAGACAAAGTATGTGAGATTGGCCAGTACCTCCCACAACTCTCGATCATCCGGAGTGTCTTCATTAATAGCAATCGTGCTGATGGGCCGTATTTTTGACACCCCAGCCCCTGTCCGAGTCGTTGATGCATTTCTAGTATATCCAGGTCAGTAAGTTGACATCCGATCCTCACCTGAGTGGTTTGCAGACGTTTAAGGGGCGATATTGTGATAGACATTCGGAGTAGCATGGGAATTAACAGGCAAGCGCCGGTACCAGTAATTATCACAGTATCGCGTTTGTCTAACATAGCGAGGGATGCTTGAAGTTGAAAAACGCACGGAATAACTCGACCTCCAGTAATGATCCAGACGATAAGACACGATCGGAGAGCCATCGACCTTTTCGCTGTCAGTCAACGTGGATAGATATTTGGTGGGTAATCGGTCTTGAATCAGATCACGGGTGGTTTGTATGAGCAAATCTAGTAGTGCAGCGCTTCGAATTCTGTTGACAATGGCAACCGTAGCCGAGTCCATTTAGGCAGTGCGTTAACCAATCGCGATCACACGTTTCATTTATTATCTTATCTGGCAAATTTAATGTATTATTATGTTTTCATCGCGAAATCTCGGGGTTTCTGATTGGCTAGAAGGTCAGGTGACTATGGGAGCTCAGCCCTATGAAATGTTGACGAGTTTTACCAGACCGTCTGTCGACGGCTTACCTCGTTTAGTGAGTCACCAGACTAGGGAAGATCGACACTGGATATTGAAACTTCATCAACAACGTACGGTTGCTTCTAAAAATCTCGACGAAAATGTGAGTGTCAGTGGCAGGTTGGATGCAACATAGGGGCTGTATTTCCTAAACGGGAAGAACAGTACGTGTCCAGCCACGTTAGTTCGCCACTTGTCGATGGTTGTCTCGTTCAATTTGTGTTCTCCAGTCTGGTGAATACTTCTTGTTCATTATGCCCAGTCTCTGCCTACGCAGAGCTCTATTTCTCTTCGTCCTCTTCACTGGATTTTTTGAAGCCTCCTTCGCAGCCTTATTGGCTATCGACTATGGCTCGGACTGGATCAAAGCTTCCTTGATGAAACCGGGTTTGCCCTTCGACGTTCTTTTGAACAAGGACTCCAAGAGAAAAATACAGTCGTCTGTCGCTTGGAAAAGAGACGACCGACTGTTTGGATCTGACGCCGCTAACCTGGTACGTGTCGCACCCACTTCACCGAACATGCGCTCAAAGTGTCTCGAGGCTTCACGCTTTCCTTCAGACTCTTTCACGTCACTTAAACTGCTTCAAGGCGCGCCATACAGCTCCAAGGCCGTCTCTTACTTTACACAAATATCTACCTCTGACATCGTCGAGTCTGGACGGTCAACAGTAGCACTCAAGCAAAGCGATGGTACGGAATGGAATGCAGAGGAACTCATCGCCATGCAGTTTGCCTATGTGAAGCAACTCGCAGAGAACCTTGCCGGGGAACCCGTCCACGACGTTATCCTCACCGTTCCATCTCACTATACGCAGTTCGAGCGCGATGCTGTCGTGGATGCCGTGGAAATTGCTGGCATGAAAACCCTCACACTGATCAATGATGGTACAGCTGTAGCGGTGAACTATGCAATGACTCGAGCGTTCTCGTCAACTCCAGAATACCACGTCATCTATGACGCCGGCGCTTCCTCTACCCGGGCAACGCTTGTTTCGTTTGTGGCTGCCGAAGACTCAAAGACAAAGGCATCTTACACACAAATATCTGTTCTTGGTGCGGGTTTCGATCGATCCACGAGTGGCACCGACCTCGACAGACGCATGAGGGAGATTCTTGTCGAGAGATTCATCACTCAACACAAACGAGACATCCGCAGAGACAAACGTGGTATGGCGAAGCTCTGGAAAGAGGCAAGCCGCGTAAAGGCCATTCTCAGTGCCAACACTGAAGCAATGTCGACGGTAGGTATCCTGTAGCATCCTATATCTTTCAACGATTGATCCAAGAACTATGTTATAGGTGGAGAGTGCCGCTTTTGATATTGACTTTAAGACCAAGGTCACCCGTGAACAATTCGAGAGGGCTTGCTCGGATTTGCGCAGCCGCTTTGCCAAACCCATCCATGATGCTTTAGCCGGCGCTGGCCTGGACCTGGTAGGTCGTCGATACCTATCGATTCACCGCAAGCTGAGCTATCGTAGGATCAAATATCTTCTGTGATTTTGACTGGCGGAAGCTCACGTACACCAATGGTCCAGGCTGCAATCAAAGCCGCTGTTGGAGAGTAGGTGCCCCTCATTGACACCATAGCGAGATCCTCAATATCTGTCGTCCAGGAATCGGATAGCACAAAACGTCAATACCGATGAGGCTGCTGTACTAGGTACAATTCTGTCTCCGTTGACCCATGCATGGAACTAAGACTTCTGTGACGACAGGCGCAGCACTCTACGGTGCTTCCCTGTCACGTCAGTTTAAGACGAAGGATATTCGAATTGCTGATATTGCAACATATGATATCCAAGCATCCTACTTTGCTTCTACTCCTGACTCGCGGACCATACATTCCCTCATTTTCCCTGACGGCTCTAAATACGGTTCTCGCAAGACCCTCTCGTTCAGGCGTAAAGAGGACTTCTCCGTCTGGCTAGACTACAAGACTGAAGTTGCGCCGTAAGAGTACCTCGCCATCGCGGGGTCGCGTAAACTGATATTTATGCATCCAGTGGTTTCCCGCGCGAGATTCTCCAAGTTCAAATCGGCGGTGTCGCAGAAGCCCTTGGAAACCTCACTGAGCGCGGTGCCACAGATCCTGTCATCAAGCTCACAGTTGCTCTGTCCGAGTCTGGGTTCATCTCCGCGAAGGAAGCGGTCGCGTACGGTGAAGTCAAGGACGAGTCTCTTACAGGTTGGTAAATTTTTGCATGTCCTTTCAATGATCATCAACCCAGTGCAGGCATGCTGAAAGGTCTCTTTGGCGGAGGTTCAGGAGAGCAGGAAGTTTTAAAGGAGCAAGGCGCGGAGGGCACGACTCAGGAAGGCGAAGTTCAACAGACCAGTGCTCCGGCGAAAGAGAAGAAGGCCAAGGGAGAGAAGAAGGACTTGAGCACCATTCCTCTCGAGGTCGGCACAGTATTCTCCAGTCTCCCTCCTATGACAATCGCAGAAAAGCGGGCATCTCGTGACAGGTTAGTCACCTCATCAGAAGTGTTCTTTTGTTCTTTGCTAACGTTTTGCGTGGCCTCAGACTACGTGCAATAGACATGAAGGAAGCGTCGAAGCTTCTTCGCGAGGAAGCACACAATACCCTTGAAGCATACTTGTACAAGCTCCGCGATCTCCTCGAAGAGAGGCCGGACTCGCCATTCATGAAATGCTCGAAACCTTCTGAGAGGCAGGTTATCTCACACAAACTCGCAGATACGACAACCTGGCTCCATGAAGAGGGTGAAACAACTGATATATCCGCGCTGAGGGAGAAGCGTGGAGCACTAGAGTGTGTACATATTGCAGCGTATATTTTGGTTTCTGAATCTGTGTTCAGGCTATTGGAGCGACCAATTGTACATCGGTACAAGGAGATCGAAGAGTTCCCAGAAGCCCTCAATAACAGCCAAAAGTGGAACTGGTCTACAAGGCTTTTCCTCACCGAAGCACGTGCGAACCTCACTGCCGAAGCTGCTGCCAATATCCCCTCTAAATGGATGCCCGAAGAGCTCGATGCACTTGAAGCGGCACTGAAGGAGCACGAAGCATGGCTGAACGATGGCGTTGAGAGACAGAAGCGCACGCCGATGAATGAAAATCCTGCCATTGAGACAAGGGAGATGAAGGAACGGGCCAAGACTCTCGAGCTGCACGTGCAACGGTTAGTGAAGAGGAAGGTGCCCAAGGTCAAGAAATCGGCCACCTCATCACAACAGTCGGGGTCATCGAACTCAGAGCCAAAACAGACGAATTCAGATAGAGAGACTGGGCATGACGAATTGTAGATGCGATATGGCGACACCAGCGGAATAGACAGCATTGATTGCATTTAATTGCAGGCCTCTCGGTGGGTGAACTACAACATGAACACTGGTAGGTCTCTCCCTCAAATACGATGAGTGACTCTGGTTACGTGCGAGTTGAAGCAACATCGTCGCATCGCGATACTATAAGGTGTTGAATAGCCTGGGTTCCATGTTTCTACTGGGCTCTTGAAGAGTCAAGACTGCTTTTGGAGGATTGAGGAATGAAAATGCAAAGTATTTGTTGGTGCTTGTGTCTCTTTAGTAGGGACTTGGCGTGTCGACGGAGTTCAACTGTTCAATGCCGGCAGTGACAGTGCCCTGAACAACGATCTCCAGTACTTGCCTTCACTTCTTACTATTGCATTTCACCAACTGTCTCAACATCGTGTTCAACGTTGCGCGCGAGCACTATCTTTCAACAGCAGTGTGTCTTCGCTTGGTTGTGATTTAATCTCCATGTCAAGACGGAGCTACGATAGCGTCGCTCACGAGAAACGGCTGTCCAAGTATCGTGTCACCGATGATGATCTCTTCGAGTGCGTATCGTGCAATCACAAATACATTGCAGTGCTGATCGATGATCCCTCTCCTCAGCTATGTTCTCCGTGTGGCGTGAGTTGCGGTTATCCTCAACCTCACATTTGTTCCACCTAAAGCGTTGACATAGCATCTTGAGCTATATCACATCTCCAAAGGTCGTGGCGACACACTCAAATGGAGCGGAGACCAAGGAAAAGGAGCACCATTCCAAAATCTCAGGTGCTATATCGCACTCTATTATATCTATAGGCGATATCTTCAAGGAGATCAGGGATGGATCCAAGAGCGTCAAGTTCCCGGAGAAGCTTCTCAAAGTTCTCGAACAAAAACTGCAGAACATAGCTATGGGAAAGGAAGCCGCGTGCGTGGCTTATGTGTCCTGTCGATGGCGGGATTGCTCAACTTCCTCCTTAAAGGTACTCTGATCAGTTGACACGGAGAACCATGGCCGTGTTTTACAACCAATTTATGGGCGACCCATTCCGAAGACAGATGAAAGAGAACAGAAGTATTGAAGAGCTCATTTTGATGTTTGCTTCACAGGCTACTGGTGTGCTCAGAAAAGAACCCACGCTGGTAGATGACGCTTGGAAAGTCGAGGTCAATAATCAAATTGCGCAGTTCGTAAGGATGCTACGTGATTGTCTCAAAGGTCTTAGCCATGTTTCACCCGAGTTAAACTCTCGTTTGGACATGTACCATACGAAACTCTCACAATCTTCGAGTGAGTCGGGATATGACTCCGCCTCGACTTCTCGAGATCGTGGAGACTCTGTTAGCGCCGCCCCTGGCATCAGCACGAGTATCAACGACATGCCATTCGTATTGGTTGTCGCCAAGCTGTTCAAGATCCCTGAAAACGCAATGCAATCTGAGGTCGATAGGCTAAGGAAGACGTGTACAGAGAAGGTAGGAATGTGGGTTCTCAAGTGTTCACAGAACTCAATTTTTTTTCCAGGCAGCCGTGGTTGACCTCAAGGTACAATGATCCAGCGTACTGCACCGAGAAACTTTCTAAAAGATCAATGATAGACTTGTCTGAAGAACATCAATGCTGGTACACCTTTTCCAGGTAGACGAGAGGACTTCGACAACGATGCTGCGTGGAATCAGTGGCGAAGCCTGGAAACAGCCCATCTCTCGCAACTCATGATGGCCATGATGTCTTCGAATCCGGAGCTCGCTAAATCAATACCTGCGGATGGAGGCGGTTCACCTCATAGTACGAGTCCGCGTCCTGGCTCTGTGTACTCTGTAACTTCCGGGTCGTCCAATCGGCATATTGGAGCCACCTCCGTCGGAAGTCGGCGATCCGTCTTTGGTGGGCCACAGGGTAACGATAGCGTTCCGGACATAGTCGAGGAAGAAGTTGATGGCGATGACGAGATCCGTGTTGGACACAACTTCACATTTATTCCTCCGAATCCCAAGAGGTTCTACAAACGCCTCGTTGAGTACTGCCTCACCGCCGATCTCGAGACGATGTTTGGACCCGAAGTTGATGATGCCGACGAAGTACCATTGACGATCCTGAGTCCGCCTCATACGAATTTCATCAATGAATGCGCAGTGCGTTGGCGGATAGGTCAATCATATCGCGCCACGTGCTTCTTGGAGCTCATCAAGGAATTCTATGAACGGAGTCGTGTACCGATGGAATGCATACCTGAGGCTTTACAGGCGATTTCGAAAGTTCTCCATGACCTTGAAGTCGACAAATGGCCGAGTCAAGACGTACGTGATATCCGTGTAATGAATGGCTTCTGTTTATATTGTCTCAACACGCAGGCGGAGTTATTGGCCAATGTCTACGGCAGTCTATACAATATCTTCCTCTCATCGCTTTACCATTCAATGGAGACCATACCGAACCTCAAGGTATCCGAGATCCAGCCGTATCTCAACGTGCTCGACCATGTGCGGGAAAGTGGGTTTATAACTCGCTTTGAAGCGGATATCAAGGCACGCCTTTCGGATCTAGAAGACCGCGTTAGGTCATTGTCGGAGCAATTTTATCAGCAGAAGATACAACAACTTCAAGCAACTCCTGGAGTCAATCGCGCTCTTCCTCTTCTTTTAATGACCGACGAACTGGAAAAGGCTGCGAAACAACTCGATAAACGTTTCCCTGAGCCACTTGTTGGGTGTGTATGGTCTCCCGTGAACGCTTTTCGTATGTAGTCATTGATTCCTCTGTTCTGATTCAAGCCGGGTCGACCTCGTCTCTTTGGTAGTGGAAGTGAACGTCCCATTATTCATTGCTGACCTGCAGAGCTCATCGAAGAAGCTCTTTGAATCATCCATGAATGGACCAACACCAGATGTTCCTATCCAGGATATATTCGCATTGTACCGAAGGACGAAGACACTCCTGTCGATGTTTGAGGCGTTTTGTCCGGAGTAAGGTTCCATCGGCCTCACGGAGTTATCCGTTGCTGATTTGTCACAGAGGCCATGTTGACTTTGATCTCAGCCAGTTCTTCACGTCATATGTCCTCCAATGGTTGCAAGACACCGACAATAAGACAAATCAGTGGGTTCAAGCTGTCAGTATCCATTCTCGTTACGATTCATGTTGACCGACCTGTGTGATATAGGCCATAGCTGCCGACAAGGTTCGTCTTCGAACAGACTCCAAGCATTGCGCGAGCTTACGTGCCAGTGCAGTTTGAAGCAGAAAACACGGATGGGCATAGTTCATCTATTGTCGATCTGTTCGATTCTCTTCGTAGCCCCATAACATTCCTCCAGGAATTGGAGTGGTCGGATGAATACCAGAACGCCAGGTTCTTCACCAGTCTTTCGAAGGTACAAACACATCAAATCTGTAGCCTTGGCATCTGTGCTCATCACACTTTCAGACTATCTCTAAAGCCATTGAGCAATATTGCCGTAGTGTGGAAGAACTTTTCATGACTGAAATGTTCCCTCGCCCTACCGAGTACCTACAGCCCCAGAAGTCTTCTGCTTGGCTTGAAAGGGCCAAACAACTCACGGCAGTAGGTGAGAAGAAGGTCGAGCCTTTCAACTTCCGCCCCGAGTCGTGCGTCAAGCTTAACAACGTCGAATCTGCCCGAAAGCTTCTGGATAATATGTACAACCAGATGCAGGTTGACAAGATCACTGACGTGTTGTCCGCGTCTCCACCTGTATCTGAGAAGGTTGATAGACCCAGATTTCTGTTTACGGTGAAGATAGTGATGGCAGAGGACCTCGTACCACTCGATAGCAGTCCTTCAGCGCAAGTTGACTCATTCGTCACCCTCAGCGATGAAGCCGGAAATCGCTTGGTAAAGACCCGGACGATATACGAGACACTGAACCCTCGCTGTAAGAATTATTCGGTTTGTTATCTCTGCTATTCTGACTTCCACTGCAGGGGAAGAGACTTTTGACATCTCAGTCGACAAACCGCTCTGGCTGATGTGCAGTATACGAGATCGTGCGTTGGTGGGGCAACACGACGTAGTTGGTCGCAGTTTTATCTGCCTTAACCCTGCACAATACGGCGATTTCCTGACGCACGACGTGTGGCTGAACCTCGAGGCAGCTAATCATGGCCATCAAGGTCGAGTTCTTCTGCGTGTCAGTATGGAAGGAGAGAAGGATGATGCTCAGTTCTACTTTGGACGAGCTTTCAGGTCCCTGAAGCGCAGCGAAGGCGACATGATGCGTATTTTCATCGACAAGGTTAGTGGGCGAACTCCGGTTTGCGAAGGTTGTACTCATTGTACTCCCCTTCCGACAGATGTCTCCGTTCATAAGACAGTCGCTGTCGCGCACGGTATTGAAGAGTCTCATCAAGACTGGTACGGTTCTCGATTACAACAAAGCCCTTGCGAACGTAACCGGCCTCTACCGATCTGCACTTGGCTCAACCTCGCACGAAGTACAAATCCCTCTTCCATCGTCTGAAAAGCCTCGCATCCGTCCTGAGGAATTGACGGATGTAGAGATCGAGCGAGCTATCATTACGCTCTTTGACTACTTCGACGCCAATTTACACATCCTCAATACACACTTGGCTGAGACGGTCAAGGACACGGTGATGCTTAGGGTCTGGAAAGAAATTCTGACGGTCATTGAGGGTCTTCTCATTCCTCCATTGTCCAAACAGTCGAGTGACATGAAACCCTTGAGCGACAAGGAAGTAGACATTGTTTTCAAGTGGTTGAAGGTAGTGTCTTTGAACTTGCGTTCTCGATTGTTTTCTGATTGGGTCCACAGTTCATGAGGGATTATTTCCATGCTGAAGGCGAAGGTGTCCCGCTGGAATCCCTTCAGAACCAGAAGTATCGTGACGTGGTGTCGATTCGTCTGTACTATGATTGGCATACGTGAGTGAGAAAATGTGGTTACGGACGTTGGCTGAATGAGTTGCAGGGACACACTCATGGAAGAATGCGTGCGCGCCATGCAACAGAGTTTACGGGAAGCCGTACCTGTCAAGAAGCGTGTCAAGAGTGTTTACAATCAGAGAAACCTTGGGACAATTAAGGAACGCAAAAAAGAGAAGCAAGAGAAAGAAGTGTTCAGCGGGGAGACTATCATGCGTATCCTGCGAATGAGGTAGGAAATTGTTTTATGATTTTGAGGTCAGACAAGCTCAACTGGTGTCACAGACCAAATACACATGAGTTTATCGCACAACAGCTTGATATTATGCAAGCTATGCGAGCCGAGCAAGAGCGATCTCAAGCAGCACAGCAAAACAAGAAATCACAACGCATTCGGCATGGACACGCTTCATCCATCCCACCATTACCAACCAAAGACCCATAAAAGACCTGTCTACCATCTCTGATACCTTGCGTTATATACCCAAGCTTCTTTTACTCGTCCGTTAATGTACCACATTAGTACCCACCTACCATAAGTTGTGGGTCCAAGTTGCTGCGGAGACCTACCTTATCAGGCTACTCGGAATCATTGTTCTTTTCATTTATTGTTCTCTTTGTACGTACTACAAATACAACCAATGATGGTCCAACTCCGACGATCTACTTTGTTTCCGCAAGCCGGAGAACAATGGAATCTCAGTCTCCAAGGAAATGGAAGTCCCACATTTTATATGATACGCAATTTAAAGTGTCGAAGAGTTGCAGACCACCCCGCCTTCAAAGTATCCGTCGTTGGTTCCATTTCTTGCAGCTTGCTGGTCCAAGCTCCTTTGATCTCCTTGCTCTCGTGTATTTCCTACGTTGCAAGCGCAGGTTCGCTCATTGTGCTTTCACTGGATCACCAACATGTTCCTTCCTGGTTTCGCGCGTAAGTTGCTCACTGTGTATCTGACCGCGCTCGAGTCGGGTTGAACCATCTTTCCGACAGGTGTATTCATAGCTCTCAACATTGTCCGTGCATTGAGCATCATCGCTCTCTTGCTCGTATTCGCGACTAGCGTTCTCGTATTAGTTGATGACGTCGAGGCCGTCAACGCCTTCACAAATGGCAATTTCAACGTGACTACGTTCGACACTGGAAATTCGGACTATATCCCGTATGCCGATTCCATACCAAGATGAAATTTCTGACTGATTCTGTCTTGATCTATAGAAACAGCACCGTTCCGAATCAACCTGGCGGCGCGTTTTGGGCAGTCCTGAACCGGATCTTTATCATCTTCCAGATTATCGTGCTCATTCTGTCCGAAATCGGTGCGTGCCACTCTCTTTTTGAATAGAGGGGATGTAAGCTTAGAGGGCGTCAAGGTTGGCCTGCGGCATTCTTTGAGCGTTTCTTTCCCGTCCTTGGAAAAGACTTTGGGGTCGGTGCCCTCGGAGTCATGCAATGCCTGTAAGTCGTCGTCGCCAAAGGCTCCTGGTGCGTCTATCTGAACCACATGAACAGGATCGGCGCGTCCATCCTTTCTCACTACGTCGGCGACTTTCCGCTGGTGACCGCGTTCTTCCTGTTTTCGGTCGGATGCGTCAACATGCTCGTCGGTCTGATATTCCGGGAAACGGTCAAGGATAAACGGTCTATCCTTTCGTGGCGTGAACGTGGCAAGGACGTCCTTCCGTCACACGTCCGAGCTCGCGCACCGTCAACCGCCTCCAACAGGCCTGGAATGGGTTTTGGCAGACAGGGCGAAAAAGCAGCGGGACTGAGAGGTATGTCTGTGCCGTGACAGTTCGTGAACCAATCTCTCAACAAGATCCCCGAGGTTTCATTATCACCAAGCCGAACGAATCGCTTCCGAAACACGCAGCCTGACACGACGTTATTTGTATGTGAAGTTTCTGGTCGTGCTCTTTTGTATCGAATATCTTGCCATCTGTCCACTGTACCACTACATCTTATGGCCCTCCCTCCGCACGTCGTAACGTCCTTCCATTCGCTTGTGCATTGTTTATACTTACTACCCTGTAATAACGCATGTCATTTGTCCATCGTGCTAGAGAGACCACGTAACCAGCAAAGCCATAAACATCTGCTCAGGGCGGTTGCGGATGGGCGAGCAAAGATAAAACAAGCGTTACAATATTTGGTTCGCCTAGTAAAACACGATACAACGACTTGGAAGCACACACGCACTCTAAGGTACGTACTTTCCATGCTTCCTATGCCAATTCTCGATCGAGTCCCATCCAAAACGCTTGTAGACCTTCTTTGAGCCTTCGGGGAGACGCACAAAGTCGGGCTTGGAATCTGTTTTCACCACCACCTGTGCCAAAAAAAAAAAAGGCGAGACTGGTTCAGCTTCTCAAACACGCGCGCGCGCACATCTGGCCACTGGCAAAACGTACCAGCTGCTCTGGACCCTCGAGTGGTGGGGCATCGATGGCGGAAGCAAACGGATGAAGTAGGTCGGGCCTTTGTCAGGGGTGAGGGTGTACTCGCGCGCGCGTGTGTGTGCGGGCACGTACCAAGTCTCGTCGTACAACCACAACATGGACGCGCAGCGGCTGCAAAAATGGCGCTTCGACGAGGCGATGGATTCTTTAGGGGTGTCGCGGTCGAGGACGGCACGGTAGACGCTGTTTAAATAAATGGAGTCGGAGGGGTCAACTGCGCCAAGTAGTATTTGACGTACCGGATGTGTTCTGCGCCCTGGGTGACGATGAGCGTGTCCGCTTTGGCACTGAGGTTGATCGACCCGCCTACACCACCAACTTTGCGGCAGATGGAGCAAGTGCACAACTAGCAAAAGAGAGTGAGTCTGGCGCGACTAGAATGACAGGACGTAGTACCTGGTAGGGGACTGGAGTATGGCTTTGTACGGTGAAGCGGACGGTCCCGCAGTGACAACTTCCTTTGAGCTGGACGGGCATGACGATGAAATAGGGGCTTCTCGCCGTATTACAGGAACTAGCAGGGACCTTGTTTACAACATAAATAGATGTATCGTTGTACAGATGTGACGGATTGAATATTGAAGGGTAGCACTCAACAGGGTTATTTAACAATTTTACAAAATACAAGAAGCAGTTCAGGAGCGGGAACGATCATCGTGAAGACTTCATCGAATTGACTGAGTCGCTCAGTTCCAAGTACCCTGGACCTTGTGTCGTCTTGGGAGCAACAGGTTTGCGAGTGGGAATTTGACATGATAAAGGCCAATCCATTCGAAGTGAGGGCTGCTACCAGGTATGTTCGTTCTGTTTAACTCACATCTGTCTAACTTGTCCATAGAGGTGACTCAGGCCAGTATTCGCCTGTGCCTCGCTAAAGATGTGACACCACGGCCGCTAGCAATTCCAATCAGCCTCCGTTGCATGTAACGGTCACACCGAGCATTCTCATCGATACTGGCATGAACTTGAGGACCAACAGTATTCCTAGTCCTATTCACTCTCAAGGGGGAGAGGAATCTGTATGCGAGCGTCGAAGTCGTACTTGCCACAGCCAAGACGGCGACTTGGGGGGCATCCGACTATTCGGACGAGGATGCTAGGAACCTACTGAAGAACCTGTGGCACGCGTACGTGCGTGGTTGGGTCGAAGAGGACCGTGCGTGTTCGTCGTCGTCATCGATGGGAGGGGGTCGATGGGATGACGAGGGGTGGTGGTTATTGTCGTTGGCGTCGTGGCTGGGAGGTGGTGATGGTCGTCTGCAAACAAACTGGTTGGCGTGTAGACAAGGTACCATTATGAGATTCTTGTTGCGGCGACGTGATGTGACTGCATTGCGTGAAAAAGAATATATGCATCCCGTAGCGGGTGTTGCCACAGATGTGGCCTTTCATCAATTATATTGTTCATTTCGGTAGTCTACTTATTGGTTTTGCGGACCATTTACAGACCAGCCTCGTGGACCATCAATGCATCACCTCTTGACTTTGCACCCCCATCTACCACCACGACCTTGACAATGGCAACCTTTACTACCCCGACAGCGTTCCAACCAAGCAGAAGCTCGAACGCCTGCTTCAGACGCACCGTGAGGTCTGGGTGTATGTGGACTCGACGCTCGTCGACGTCATAATGGATGCACAGGTCATCCTGACTCTCCCCGCGTCGTACAGCGTCCACCTCCAGCGCTTTGTCTGGAGGGAGAATGCGATCCGTTTGGTCCTCGCTCATGCACAAAACCTCAGGCTGTCTGCTGACGTTGAGGACAACCTCGCGATGCTCGTGTGGTACATGGATAACGTGTTCAGGCGCATGGTGACAGAGTCCAGGCGGGTTATCGAAGAGGGTTCGACCTACCGCAGCAAGATATTCGACAGCTACCTGCTGATCGAATACTGGGTTCGCCGACATGAGCCCATCAACGTACGAGCATGGCGGCGGGAGAACAATCGCAGTCTCAAACGCAGTGACATCAATGAATGTGGTGAATATAATGCCCTTACGAATGTCCCCCCCCCTTCACTGACTTTAGGTAGATTGGAATGCGTATGAAGGCGAGGTGGGTGGGGTCTGGACCGGGGCACAAATGCAGTATGTCATGGACAAGGCCGACGGGACCTGCAAGCTTGCGAAACGGATCCTCGGCCACATCATTGCCTTTTACAACCCACCGGTCGTCGTCGACCCCGATTGTAAGTGTTTCCATTTCACTCCTTCTGTGGTGATGCCAATAGACTTCAGTTGGGTATACGTATACCGAGCACTTGGAGAACCCAAGGGATGGAGAAGAGAATTGGCCAGATCCCTCAAGTAAGACAGGCGTTGGAAAGGCAAGCACCCATGCAGCAGGAAAGGAGAAGCGAAAGCGAAAGAAGAACAAGGTCAGGGACAATGGCAGTGAGATGGACGACGACGACGACGACGATGAGAAGGATAATGATGATGATGATGATGATGAGTGGATTGACACAAGGAGGAAGGGGAAAGCAAGGGCAATGGGGAAAGGTGAGGGAAAGGTGAAGAGGCAAGAGGAAAGCAGACGAAGGGAAAGAGGACTGGAAAGGGAAAGGAAGGGCAAGGAGTAAGGCTCGCTTCCGATCACGCATACAGGTGTATGTAAATTCCAACGAATCTTCAAATGTTCCACAGTACTAGACGAGTTGAATGCACGTTCGACATGCCAAGCCTACGTTCGACAATGGGTCAGAGCACCAGCGCGAACAGTCGAAGCAAAGGAGTCGAGGAAATTCACCAGGGAGAGCTCCAGACAAGCTGGACGAGCCGGGAAGCGAAACGGACGTACCA
>JBBPQT010000325.1:0-17946 GCA_038092715.1 Boletus smithii | reverse complement strand
GTCGTCTTTACCTCTTTTGTCCCCCTTCACATTCACCCTCTTAGTGTCTGGCGATTCCCAGTTGAATCTCGTTTTCCTCGCAAACAACATCTCTTCCAAATTTGAAGAGATCGAGAATGACGCCCACGTCAATGTTTCTTTCTTTGACCCTTCATCAACCGATTGGGCATCCTACTCTGGGAGAGCTCGGGTGACCCAAGACAAAGAGCTCATTCATAAGCATTGGTCTAGCTTGTAAGCTTTCTGAGCTACTCAATTTCGTTATTTCATGGAGCTGATTGTCGCTGGCCAGTGTATCTGGTTACATTGGCAATCTCGGAGATGGCGTGCATAAAGGCGACGAGGGGGATCCCAGAGTCGCAGTCATCGAAATCATTTCCGACGAAATCAAGTATTGGATTTCTAAGCAATCAGGTATCTCTCGTACTGTCCAAGTCGCATTCAGCGCCGCTATGGGCAAACCCACGGCTCCTGGCGAGTTGCGAACCATTCGCAAGGAAGAGGTCAGTGCGACACATGGCGGAATTTTATTGTGGTATTGAATAACCATGCGCAGATTCAGTTGGCACAGGGGTCTACCAAAGAGGGTCGTGTGTAAATAATAGCGCATCAAGATTGGTGCTGGCTTCGATGGTATGTGTACAGTAGCGACGGTCTATAATAACTATCCAAAGTGGACGATTATTGGTTATGGATGTCCACTTCCTCTGCGGTCCATTTGTGTTTTGGAAAGCCGATTGGACGACATGGCATCCTCGTTCTGATGCATCGCTTCTGCATAACTAGCAAAAAAAACTGGATAAGCCTCGCGCCCACAGTTCCATGGGAAACAGATCTCACAGTAGTTTGTAGCGAACAAGCTCTTCTTCCATTTCCTCGTTGCGGAGACGAGCCATTACGAGTTGGTTCTACTCAGTTAGTCTAGTGAGATACGGTAAGCAGAACAAGAAAGGAAGCAACCTACTAACACCTCCACATGTTCAGCATTCAGTTGAGCAAGGCTCGCGTCAAGCTCTTTGCTAGAAAACACATTGGATAACCAGTCGTCACAGGGACACTGGCACCTACACTTTCGCAGTAAGCGCCCGGTTACTATTCCGGAGCGTATCCATCTCAATGGCATGTGCCTCCCGCGCTCTCACCAGATCAGCGTACTCGTGCGCATAGGCATCCAACATGAACGGCGTGATTCTCAAAGAAACTGCGTCTTGTACGAACTCGTCGACGTTATATTCGGCCTGTTGTGGATCACACTGTTCTCCCTCGGATCCATCTTCACCCGAAGATTCGATCTATCGTGAATTTGATAAAACATTCTACTTTCGATTGAAATTAGAGACACGCTTACTCACCTTGTATCGTTCAAACACTCTTGTTTTTAGGAATGACAAGATTTCGTCGAATTTGAGGGTGAGCAGCACGTCTTCATTCTTTTGTAGTAACACGATGCTGAATGCAAAGATGGCCTCGATGCCGCTTGCAAGGCAATTATCGTATATTCGGAACACGATGTCTAGTGGGAATCTAGGGCCTTCTCAACTAGCCTGCGATAGATGTGTTCAAATACTCACCTGTAACTAAATAACGTAAGGAACCATTGCGAGCAGAACATGCTTGATTTAATGCCTTGTCGCAGAAAATGTAGGTGTAATACAGGCAAGAGTTCCTCGATCAATCTATCAAACTGCATGGATTCAGAACGATGGCATTCCAAGCATGTTCCGAAGGTACCTGAAACTGAGAAAGTTTAATGAATGGAGCACGATGCGGAAGCGATGGAACTTACGAGCCGCGATTGCAGCTTTGGCATTTCAGGCAGAAAATGACCTCGGAGATCATACGTATGCATTAGGCGAACCAAGAGGCAGAATGCTTGTTCATCTGGCATCTAATTGCAATAGTCTTGGGACTGATTGCGCAAGACATGAGGATGACTCACGTTTAATAGGAGTACTGCGACAACAAACGATAGCCCTTGACAGTAACCGACCTGGGGATCATATCTAAACACAAGGTTGCAGGTATACGTCGCACCGTTCAAGGAATAGAAACTTGCAGAGAATATGCTTTTAGGACATTGAATAAGTTTTCCTGACCAATACTTTGACCATCTGTGAAGAACTCGTGATGGGGGAACGTTCTACCGGTTGCGCTTCAGCAAGGTATACCTCTATCCCAAGTAGCTTATGAATCTAACCTCCCGAGGTCTCTGGAGATCGCCTTCTCATGTTGACTGGTCTCTTTCAGCAGCCCCAGGTAAGTGTTCTCAAGTCCAACGTCCTTGGAAGCTGCCCTGTCACAAACTGTTGTTAATAAGGGTCAGGCAGATCCAGTGTTACTGTGTACATTAACTGCCACATCATTCCTCGCAGTGAATCGGGCACTCCCTTTTCAATTGCTTTGGCAAGTTTTTCAGAGTTAGCAGCAGCGTATGTCTGATAGTCTATAGAACCGTCAATTTGTGTTCAGCTTGATAGTAGACCAATCTACATACCGGAGATGACAGCACCCCAGAAATCTTGAAGTGATTCTCGCAGTTAGCCAGAGTCTGCGTAGCTGAAGGCTAGACTGACCCCAATCAATGGAAGCTTCTTCGTCGTGGACAGCCTCTGCCTGCCGTTCGTTGTGGAGGCGAAGGAACTCTTCATGAAGTTTCTGTTGGCCGTCACCAGCAGCACGAAGCATGTCGAGGTCATTTTCTTCCTGCGCTTTTTGAATCCCCAGCCGTGCGAGGATATTACCGCCGGATATTTCGTCTGCAGTGACACTTGACGCTGATCTCTTGTGTGCAAATTGTCGGAGGGACTCTAATGCCTTGAAAGGAGTCGACGAGATTGTCGTTCGTCGTTCCAGTCTGGCTGCTGCCTGGCCAACATCCGACGAGATACTGGCCCGCTCGGAGAGTGGGACAGTCGAAAAGCGTGAATCATCCTCGAGGGCGACATCGTTGTAGTCCGATTCTGCGACCGATTCTGATGGAGACAAAGGGGTCAGCGCAGGGCCCTTCGGGGAGAGCAACGAGTCCAGTGAAGAAGTCAAGTCGTTGAAAGCAGTGGTCGTCGCGATGAGTGCAGATTTACTATCTGCTCCGAGTCCGTCAGTCATTTCTGCACGAGCACAGGCACAAGCTGCAGACGTCCGTCGTCGTCGTCGCCGAGAATGACCACGTGGCTACTATCGCCGGTAGATATTCGCTAACTGATATACAGGGACAGTTCTCATCTCGCCATGATCACTCCCCAATACTTGAAAGTCACCAGTAAGAACGTGCTCTTGCCGTATGGCGACCCGCAGCCCGCCACAATTACAGTCGATCGGACGTCAGGAAAGATCGTGTCCATTGACCTATATTATCTCGGTGAGGATGCAGGGAAACATCACCCCAACATCCAGGTGCTCGACGTCGGCGACAAGCACGTACTCCCGGGGCTCGTGGAGTAAGTCGTAATGTGTGGCTGCTAGTACTACAGACTAAACCAGATCTCCCCAGTGCACATGTACACTTGAATGAGCCGGGCCGGACCGACTGGGAAGGTTTCTGGACTGGTACAAGGGCTGCAGTCTCGGGGGGCATCACGACTGTAGTGGACATGCCTTTGAATTCCATACCGCCCACAACGACAGTGGAAAACCTAGAGATCAAGCGAAAGTCCGCGCAAGGTCAGTGTTGGACCGACGTCGCGTTCTGGGGAGGTGCTATTCCAGGGAACCAGGCAAGTTATTTCCTATTGCTTCTTTCCAGCCTCAACCATTTTCTTACTGATTTCGAGTGTGGATTAGAAAGATCTCAAGCCTCTTATCACCTGCGGAGTCAAAGGTTTCAAATGCTTTCTGATAGAAAGTGGAGTAGAGGTACCCCGCGCACTTTCATGGAAAGCACGACGCTCACCAACATGCATGTAGGAATTCCCTTGTGTTTCCGAACACGACCTGCGGGATCACATGAAGGAAATAGAGGTCAGGGAACCCAGTCAAGCGCCACTGCCTTGATCTTATAACAACCCAGCATGAGCCGACCGTCCTGCTGTTTCACGCGGAACTGGAGAATTCTCTTAGTCTCGCTCGTCCCCACTCCTCGTCCGATCCAACGCTTTATGAAACCTTCCTGGCTTCACGACCTGAAGATCTGGAAGTAAATGCTATCGCATTGATCACACGTCTTCAAGAAAAATACCCATCGCTCCGGTGTCACATCGTACACCTCTCTGCATCTCCTGCCCTTGACGCCATCCGAGCTGCAAAGGAAAAAGGTTTGAAATTGACCGTAGAAACCTGTTTTCACTATCTATGCCTCTCTGCGAGCGACATTCCGAATGGACGCCCCGAGTTCAAGTGCTGTCCTCCGATTCGCAATGAATCTAACCGTGACCGACTCTGGAAGGCACTGTTGGACGGAGAGATCGATTGCGTGGTATCTGATCACAGCCCCTGCGTTCTGGAGCTAAAGAAAGCAGAAGAAGGGGATATCATGGCAGCGTGGGGAGGAATTAACAGCCTCGGTCTTGGTTTGAGTCTACTGTGGACCGAAGGCAGAAAGCCCGAGAGAGGAGCCACACTTAACCAAATTGTTCACTGGATGAGCAAACGGACGGCGGAGCACGCAGGACTTGATGTAGTCAAAGGTTCGTTGGCGGTGGGTCTTGATGGAGACTTGGTGATCTGGGATGCGGAAGCCGAGTTTAAGGGGAGGATTTCATTGCAACTTGCTTGTCCATCTTCGTCTGACACGACAACCACAGGTATCGAAAGAACATTTCCACTTCAAAAACAAGCTCTCTGCGTATGAAGGACTCGTACTCAGAGGTGTTGTACAGCAGACGTTTTTGCGTGGCCACATGGTATACGACAAGAGTCGGAACGGCTTTGATGGGCTGACGCCAATCGGCAAGTTACTTTGACTGGCGAGGTGGACTTGCTTAAATTCTTTGGCTTGGTTGTCGGCTAGAAGGCAGGGACTGAGAATATTTGACTGGAGTGATACTTATCCTGTATAAATAGTTTGGTTGTTTGAATCGTTACTAAGTTATCTTGTCTCCTCCTCCCATCTCGATCCGGACATGTTACGAACGCTCTCCTGCAAACACCTCAACCTGTACGTCCAGTGCCATATGGAAACTTGACTACCTTTACCACCATTTACTTTTAGAATTCGAGGACTCTACGGTGCTCACTCTGCTCGATTCAGACAAGATGCGAGGAGCATGGCGACCTCTTCAGACAATTTAGTCGCGTTCGGTCAACGGCATGTCACTGCGGGTATTGGCCGATTAACCGAGGCCGTCATGAGCAAAGGAGAGGGTTCATATCTTAGTTTCGAGGACGGTCGGCGTATTCTCGATTTCAGCTGCGGGATTGGCGTAACTAACCTTGGTACGTACGCGGTCTCTGCTTTGAAGACTAGGCCAACACTGTCATCATCACATCTAGGTCATTGTCACCCAAAGGTCAGCAAAGCTGCTGCGGATCAGTGTACAAATCTCGTTCACGGCCAAGTAACTTCCATATCGCACCACCTCTCCCTGTATTCTGATATTGTTTCAGTGTAGCATTGCCTTCCACCACCCGTACCTTCGCCTCATCGAGAAGCTTCTTCCAGTCATGCCTGATCCCTCACTGGACTCATTCTACTTCTGGAATTCGGGCTCAGAGGCCATCGAAGCGACCCTGAAGATGGCACGCTCGATTACGGGACGGCAAAACATCATCAGCATGCAGGGTATGCACTAAACGTTGCCCTGGCCTTCTACTAGCTTTGCATATCACTCACTTTGTGTCACCATAGGTGGATATCACGGTCGTACTTACGGCGCCATGGCTGTTACGAAAAGCAAGACTGTGTACAGCGAGGGTTTCTTTCCCTTGATGGTGAGTTACTTTGCCGAGTTGCTAACTTACATACTATTCTCATTTGAATCATGTTCAGCCTGGCGTGTTTAGCACACCATTTCCTTACTGGCATCAAGTTGGACTCCCGCCAAACACCAGTGAAGAAGAACTTGTCAGACTATCTCTCTACCAGCTGGAACTCATCTTGAAACAGCAATCTGCACCGAAAGATACTGCTGCTATTCTAATCGAGCCAGTATTAGGTGAAGGAGGCTATGTTCCTGCCCCGCCTGCCTTTTTGCAAGGCGTTCGGAGGATTTGTGACGAGCATGGTATCCTGCTCATAATCGATGAAGTCCAGAGTGGTTTTGGCAGGACGGGTAAACTCTTCAACATTCAATACAGTGGTGTTCGTCCAGATATCATGACAATGGCCAAGGTAAGATGGATCGATCGAAGCTTGATGTCGTTGACTTACTGGGACAAAGGGTCTAGCAAATGGGTTCCCATTGAGTGCTGTAGTTAGCCGGAAGGACCTCACAGACCAATTGAAACCAGGTTCGATGGTGATATTACTTCTCGCTCAGCTAGTTCATGGCTCATCCCGTTTCACAGGGGGGTACATACGCCGGTAACCCAGTCTCCTGTGCGGCTGCTGTGGCCGTGGCCGAGGCATTTGAAGAAGAGAAGGTTTTGGATAACGTTAGCACACGGTACATGTCCTCTCCTTTGTGTGTGCGTTCTGCTCACGCCTCTGTCTTTCAGATCACAGGAGCTGTTGGCGTCATTAAACCGTCTCCGCAATGACCCTGCGGTCAACTCACATATTGTGGATATCCGTGGAACTGGGTTAATGGTTGCGGTCGAGTTCGCGTCTCCATCATATCCATCTGGAGATCCTGCCTTGAATCTGTCAGCCCCCAAGGGTCTCGCAGCCCGCGTGGCGAGACGGTGCATGGACAAGGGCCTGCTGATCCTGACTACTTCAATATATGAGGTCATCAGGTTCATCCCACCACTGAACATCTCGCAGGCAGACCTTGAGAAGGGATGTGAGATCTTTGCTGCTGCTATCAAGGAGGTCGTTCGTGAAGGCTAAACATCTTGCTACATACCCTTTTGTAAATCAAAGCTTGTAAGTAGTTATAAGTATGGGAGTCGGGTTTCGCCGATTAGGGAATGCATCATTGGCAGACTCGGCACTATTAACGTGTAAGTACATAATTAATAATGCAGCACGCCAAAAGGTCGAGGTCGACGGTCTCTCGCTGTTTGTCACCCAGCATCCATGCTCTCCCAAAGTCTCTTCCTCACCGTGCTAGTCACGCTCCTTCATGTGCTAGACGTGCGCGGATACGTACCTGCCCAGCCCTCCAATGGTACAGTTCAAGCAACTGGTCAAGTCAATACATCTATGCTTCATTTACAATGGTACACGAATGGGTAGGTATCCAATTAGTGTCCTTGTCGGCCGATCCCTGATGTGATTTCGGCTCACAAGGTCTGACTGGGAGTATGTTACACGACAGCCAGTTGGTCCCGGAGCCAGTAATGGCCCTGTCCAGGTGCGTGTTTAATGCCGGTTCACTCTTGCCTCGCTAACGCTGCTTAGGGCATTCTCGTTCACTTCGCTGAGAATAGCGCAGGTAACGAAACCAGTGCGTGCGTGCGCTCGTTCATGTTGTCGCTATTGAGCCTGGATCGCTGTAGCGACCACGCCATGGATTGCTTTTGTGCCTTGTGACACCAACTCGACAAATTCATCCGGCGAAGTTGATGTCTTCACCTTGGCAAAGGATCGTGGTGCGAAATCAGCTGTAAGTTTAACATCCTCTGTGGTATCTGTTGGCTTCATGATCTTCTGAACCAGATACTGTACTCCCTCTACTCCGAAACATGTATGATCAATCCAGGTTATCAGAATTCGGTTCTCAATGTCTTTACCACCCAGACCTTGAACGCTTCTTGGTTTGTTTTCTTCCAACCTCCGTTCAACTTTCACTAAACTTTTGGATCTTCTTAGGCACATTGAATACGAATTCGGCCAGTTCGGGCCATCCAGCGAGGCATATTACGGATACTTCAACGCCACGATGTTGAATGACGCTGCAGGAGTGATTAACAGCACGATCGCATTCGGTTATCCGGCTATTCCTGGTTTCATTCTTGCCACTCTGCCAGCTTATAATACAAGCGGCGGTGGCATGTCTAACGGGGGGTTGCAGAGCGATGCCAATGGAACAGGAACGTCGACAAGCTCGACTAGTAGTGGTTCTCAAGACACAGGGGTTGCCATGTAAGGGACTTGCTCAAGTGGTTGGACACTCCTAACTCCTTCACAGGGTAGTTTTGTATGTTATCACTGGCTGCGTATCTGCTTTATTCTGTGCTGTGATTGTATCAGGGGTACGTTACTTTGAAGTTGCAACGATACATGTTACTTACAGATACACAGGCCATCAGGGCTATCAGGTACCCGGAGAGATATGGCCCTCGTTCGGCAGATCCTACACTCGGCGGTGGTCAAAGCCGGGCAGGGGGTCTTGGGAGAGCTATCCTCGATACATTCCCGATCGTCAAATTTGGATCTTCTGGAAACGACCGAGAGTCTGGCCTTCCGCGTCACAAAGACGTCGAATCAGCGCCTATGGAGACTGAATTTAGTGCCCCTGTACCTCTGCCCAACTCCGTGCGGCTAGCACAGCTAAGCCCGCATGACGAACACCGCCATGACCCTCGGGAGGGGACGGCTGCTTCCGCGACTGGTCAAGGGGCAAGGGATAATCCGGCATCTGAAGGAACAGACCGAGCCGGTTTGCCACTTCAAACGAACACTGCGGAACACGGAAAATCACGCGTACCTGCATCTCCACGTGAAATAGATACAGGAATGCCAGAGTGCATTGGACGAGAGACATGCCCGATTTGTATCGTTGACTTCGAAGAAGGGGATGATTTACGGGTGCTGCCATGCGAAGGAAAGCATCGATTTCACCAGTCTTGCGTGGACCCCTGGCTACTCGAACTTTCAGGCTCTTGTCCAATTTGTCGACAAGGTAAGGCGGGATTTGGACGACCCGAGAATAGGAGGCTGATGAGAACCACCCATCAGATTTTCGTGCGCTGGAGACGATCATATCCGGAGAGCCGGGAAGTGAGGCAGCTCCAGCCAACCGTAATAGCGATGCAAGTACACCCACAACACAGAACCGATTTTCTCGTTACTTGCGATTCGCGCGGAGACGCCAGCGAAGTAGAGACCAAGAATCTCCACCGCCGCCAGAATCTTGAACGTAGCTTTCGGCGCATGTACTGGTATCCTGTTAATGGTTTGTTGCAATTGTACTGTAATCCTGACGTTACACTGACTCGTGGCACGATCTCCCTGACGCCTCGTCTCCCCGTTTTACATCCTACGATTAGTCTATGACTCAAAGTAAAGGTGTAATCCTCTGGCGCATACTATGCATCCTACTTCCAGGAAAATCGAGCAACAATTATTCAATGGCGTGCTTCCATTACTCACTCTCCTAATTGATTCCAATTTCTTATAGGTCAGTAGCAGGTGTTGTAGGATACGAAAGTAGCATTTGGGTTGGTGATCAAGAAGCGTAGACTTTGTCAATTGAAAATTCGCTTTAGCACATCATCAGCCTCCAAATCTCGCCAGCCTACGTCTCCGCATTTCCTCTATGCTAACTTCCTCCCTCGCTGTCTGAGCCGTCTCACCACTCACACCTTCCGTGTCTGTGTCTGTCTCGGTTTCAATTTCGGTTTCAGCTTCACTCTCTTCGCTTGTCTCCGCGCCGAGAGGCACATTTGTCAATCGCTGCGGTGGGGGTGGTTGGGCGCTCGGTGGTAGAGTGAAGCCAGTCGGCATGGTCTCTAGAGAGGCTTTGAGGGCTGCCTGCAGCTCTGCGTCGTCGTCGTCGTAAACTCTATTCATCGTATGGGTGTTTGGCCTCGCCGCGAGTGTGTCATAGTCTTCCTCGTCATCCGACTCCGTCATCTCCACATCGTCGCCTCTCTGAGGATGATGTTCCGCAAGCGATTCTTCCATTGCTCTTCGAAATAGTGCATCTTCATCGACCACGTCAGCTTGTCGCCGTTGTCCTGAATAGCGTTCTTGAGCTTGATCAAACTGTGCAATCTCGTCATCGTACTGCTCTCGCAAGGCTGCTTCCTGCTCTTGACGCATCCTCTCCATGATGATCCGGTTTCTTTCCATGGAAGCGCTCACGGGGTCAACATCGGCGTTGCCGTAACGATCCTGGTTGGGCGGGATGCCCAGTCCACGTCCGCTTGTATTTTCTCGCGCGGAAGACCCGAATTCGGGAGGAAATCCCGGAAAAGTGCGAGAAGAGGGGATTACAGGCGAGGGATGGTTTTCCAGTCTGTTGAAGGCACGAGTACTGCTCCCACTGTCTTCTCGCTCAGCGTTGGCCAACGAGGCTTGCAGGGCGGCCTGGAGGTCCATGTCTTCATCTTCGAAGTCGGGCTCAGATGAAGAAAAGATCTGAGACCCAGATGAAGAGGCAGATGATGGCTCGGGGAGAGTCGATGCGACGTCATCCGCATCAGTACGAGGGAGAGGGTGTGCATTTGAGGGCTCGATGGGTACTACTGCGAATATAGAGTAGCCTACGGTTTATCAGAATAACTGAGAGTCATGTCAAGATTGTCGACTGACCATCTTGTTCTGCCTGTTGGAGAAACATGCCGAGATACGTTTTGCTGACCCATTGAGGGGATGGCTTGGCTGAGTCTAAATTGAACCAGTGGCCTTTTTCTCCGGAACTACCGAAACGACGAAGGGTGTACCAATGCTGGTTTTGATTCAGCACAAAGGCAAGCTGGGTGCTATGGGTTACTATGAGTTTGATTACCGAGGTACATGCCAAACAACGTTACTGCGGATGATTTTGATAGGGCTTCATGGCTTCTGAACGCCACCGAACAAGACTATTGGTACAATGATGATTCGTACATGGCAACGTTCAGATGGTCTCACCTTAAACCCCATACGTGAAGTGCATTCTCCAAGACCTGCACTGAGAAAAACCCTAGAAATGCAGTGAGAATTATTTCAGCTGTACGGATCCAGAGAAGTACCTGTATCATCCATGTTTGCACTAGCACGGCCCCTAATATTTTCGTTGTAGCTCTGCTCAAGATTGTCTAAATGATGTGCAAGCTCAGAGAGATCTGGGGCAGTGAACTGGACTGATCAAGTAAGCGATGTGATGAAGAGCATTCTGAAATATTACTGACATAGTTTCCCTCTGCCGTGTAGTATGAACCTTTGTGAACATGTCTGATAACGCTGAGAGCTGCGGCCCACGTACGGAGTAGCGAGTTTAGTGCATGTTGAGCACAAAGCATTGACCCAGATTGCTGAGTCTCGTGGTAAATAAGAGAAAGGAGCCCCTCTAGACCTGCCATGACTCCAAAAGTGATTTCCTAGATGGTCGTTGTCCAAGGTCAAGCCGATGCTTTAGACCCTTGCCTAATCTGACATCCTTACGCGTTCACGCGTGTCTTATGTAATCACTAGATTCAGACCAGGTTCGCTCTGGTCGCCGTTGTGCGCTGTCCACCACCCCGCTCTCTATCCACGTCGACCCCAAATGTCAATATACAGAAGACCAGCGACACCCCACATTTTCCACCTTCTTCCAGTTGTATTGCTCCTCTCTACCGCCTTCCACGCCGCTGCACAAGACTGTCATTTCTTGGTAGGGGAGCTGAAATATGATTTATCAGAACTTGGAGGCACCAAGATTCTGAGTCGTACGAGGGAATCGCCCCCGAGTACCTACGTGGATGAGCTGAGGTTTGATTTGTGTGCGGACCTGACAGAGGTGGAGAACAGGGCTTCGGAAGACCAGGTATGCTTGAAGTGGAACATTTCATTCAGTTGACCGCAGCTCGTTGTGTAGTGTTCTTCGGGCACAAGGGCATGCCTGACCACAACGAACCAGAAGGTGGATAACCCTGATCGTATCACGACAGTCGTACCCATCGCACAATCGTCAGATCTCCAAGTTGAAACCTCTGCATTGTCATGTACGTGCGGTGACGCCTTTTCACCATTGTCCCCGAATCTAACGGGGTTGTCCAGCACCCGAGGGTATTACCATAACGCTTCATGGTGCTTCCTACCCACCCTCCTCTTCAAGCTCGGTTCCCCAGTCACTCAAGATCTCGTTGACGTGTGCAGAGAGTACGACAGACCCGCAATTTTCATCTTATGAGAACGGGCAGGTTCTGGTAGAATGGACTTCATCTGTGGCTTGTGGGACCACCGGGACACCGAAAGAAGATGCGGGTAGTGGCGGCGGCGGCGGCGGCAAGGAAGACGACATGCCCATTGAGAACGTTGGCAGTGGCCTCGGTTTTTTCTTTCTCATGTAAGTATAGGATTCTCTGACGCTATCCTGTCACCTAAAGCTTATTTGATCCCGTGAACAGGCTTATTCTGGCGTTTGCCGCGTATTTCACCTTGGGGGCATATTACAACTATTCTACATATAATGCCCGCGGTTGGGACTTGATACCGTGGGTCAATTCATTTCACTTGTGATTTCGTGACTGAACTCGCTACAGACACCGAGATTTCTGGAGAGAGGTACCTTATATGTTGCAAGACGTGATTTCTCACCTATGTTCGAATGTACGAATGCAACGATCAAGTCGTGGTGGATACATAGCTGTATGACCTGGGAGAGGATGTCACTTTCAAATTATAGACTTGGTGTACCCACAATCCTATTGTCAACGTTCAAACTCATGGAGGCATGTTTAGTAGCACCGTTGCGGGGCACCTTTACGTAGACTCGGTGCCAATCAATTAGCGGGTGTAAAGTTGAATATATAAATTAATAGCCTCCTGTCCTCCCAAACCACCTACGTGACATTCAAGTTGATCATACACTAGTGCTTTTCTTTTACATGGTCCACCAGCGAAAGTGGTACGTGGTCATAGTTGGCACGGAGCCCGGTGTATATTCAAGCTGGTGCGTGCCCTATCTCCCTCAGCGACGCTATGGTTCGGCACGTCTGGACGAGAATAAATATTGATTTGGTGCATCGACAGGATCGAAGCCGGGCCCAAGACGAGGAACATCCCCAGAGGTGCAATTTATCAAGGTTTTCTTTCAGAGAATGAAGCTATCCGCATGTTCGAAGCTGCCAAGGAGAGAGGCGAAGTCAAAGCATACCCAGATGCGGGCGAGGAGAAATCCTCTGGAAAGTCAAAGAACGCACCGCTATCACCGCTTGGGGAGGAGGCCGCGTGGTTGAGGACGCCCTTGGGTTTGAAAGAGGATGCCGAGTCGACTGGGCCGCAGACGCAGCTCTTATCACCTACTACCCATTCGCGGGTTGCCAAGCTTAGGCGAACATTGCGGGATCCAACAGATTCATGCTTGACGTCTTCATCCCCTCCAACAAATGTTACGCAAGTATATGCACCTTTATACGAGGAAGACGATATTCCTTGCAACACTCCTGAAGGGCGACCTTCACCCCATTTCACGTTCACTTCCTCCTCCTCGAGAACCTACCCAGTTGTTTCTGACGGGTGCTTGCTCGAATCGGGTACTGAAGAAATGCCTTTCCAACTCGAGGTATCCGACTGGGGCTCGACTTCCCCCACACCTTCATCCTCGGACTCGCATCCCGGTGCTGAGGAACACACCTCGAGGCCTCCGAGGTGTATGCCTCTGCATCCGGAGCCACCACCCAAGAGTAAAGGTGTAGAATATCGAAGCCTCAGCGATCTCGCTGATACGGAGAATATCGATTCTCGTATATGGCTCCCGGAATCTCGTGTCTTTGATCCAGACAAGGTCAAACCCCGACCTTTGACGCGACCACGATTAAGTCCTGCTAAAAAGGACACGTCTTCTGTTCCCTGCCATAAAACCGTTGGCGACATGCCGCAACTTCGATGCCAGATTTCATTAGCGGACACTCCATTCGTCAGGGCTGGTCGCGGGAGGCATTCAAGACTCACTCCAAGCTGGTCCCTACCCATCTTGCCAAACCGGGAACTCGAGGATAACTGCTCAAGCTTCGGGTCACATCCGATCCAACCGCTGGAAAATCACCGCACAGGCAAGGCAAAGGCAAAGGCAAAGGAGATTGATTATTCCGTGTGCGACAAACAGCTTGCCGAACGACCTACGGAGTACGGTCCCAGCCCAAGAAATTACGGTAGATCACACGTCCAGTTGGTACCTCGCGATGGCAAAGACGAACAAAGCGTCATTGTGGTTCATTGCCCTCCGAATTGCCCCCACGAAACTTGCTATCGTCGCCCACTAGCATTCTCGGTTTCGACGATCGAGCCCTCCAGATCCACTAGTTCTCGATACGTTGATGCTTGTGTTTCTCCAATCATCGCGATACCCAGTCGCATACAGGACACTGACAGCCCAGCCAAGATTCGTTCCAAAAGGCATCTGGATGGGGATCACCCGTGTGAACTCGCCGGGTTCACGCATGTATCACATAAGGATATAGCTCCGGAAACTGATGTCCGTTCGCCTTTTGTCAAGGGCACCGTGATCCCGATGAACGCCGCAGAGTGAGTATCTTTTTGTATTCCCATTCTTTTCGCCCGTCAGTCGTGATGCGGACCGTGTTCGTTGGTTCAGGATGGGGAGGACACGTTGGAAAAATGCATCTAGGGTCCGACGGCTGGCATGTCTCACCCGTTTATTGGCCCTCTCTGATCTTGCGTGTTTCTCGGTCGCGTTGGCGGTCACTGTCCTCACTCATGTATTTTGGGCGCTCTAGAGCACCGTTTGGACGACCGTCTCCTCCATTGCAGATTTCTAACATGCAAGTTAACACTTGGAATATATGAGATGCCTATCTGAACACCTCTCGGTTCATATGAAGTCGTGTTGGGTGATGTACGAGACAATGTGATGGGATGCTTGTGATGGATGGGTGGTTGGAAATGTTTATCGGTTTTCCTTTTTTTCTTTTATTTGTGCATTTTATGGTACCCGCCTGTTTGAACCACAGTACGGGGCTGGACGTGGATATAACTAACAAGAACTCAAACAGTATTATGTGTACCTGCGATCCTTAAAGCTTGAAGAGCCGATGTATCAGTACTTTGAGAGCGCGTGGATTAGAGGGTGGACAGATGCGTTGGCAACTTAGTAGAGAAAAAAAATCCATGATCGTGGACAACGGAAACTCATTATAAGACGGGAGAGTTAGAGGACATGATCCTGGGATGCTCCGATTCTGGGTGCAACCTTCCTACCGATTCCTGCGGTTAGACCAAGGGTATAGCTCAGGCCTTATGCTCCATACCTCTGGAACTTGCTCGGCCAAAGGTACCAGTCAATGGGACCGTGAACAGTTGCAACTTGCGTTGAGGATCATCCGTGTCCTGGTCTGAAGTTCGTCTACGCTAGGCATCTTCGGCAATCAGCCACCAGATTATGCCTGTGTGCGAAGGCTCCTGACGAACCTGACTTTCGAGTTGCCGTGACCATTTGTAAGTTAAAGAGTGCCCTGGACACAGGGTATCGCACATCCACACGCTATTAAGAGGAGCGTACGTATTCCATTAATGAGAGCGCAGAATTCGAGGATTGTCATCCAACGCTCCGACTTTTAGTGAGTGACTTGCGTGACCTCGGGCTGTATATCGAACATGCAAATGCCACTCGATCACCAGCTTAGTGCAGCCGGACGGACGCGAAGGACGCGGCACGAGACCCAAGATCCTTCGAAGCATGCTAAGGCTCCAGTGACCTTTCAGCCTCTCCTTGGAATACCCCTCGGTAAACCTGAACCCTTGCTTGCAGAAGAACTTGGCCGGGTCCCACCTCCACCGCTACTAACGCTGGCAGTTGCGCTAGCTGACCTTGTACGATGAATGGCAGATGTAGACGTGGGCGCTGATGATTCCCTGTAAACTTCGGGTGCAGAAAGGAATATCGTGGCGTACCAGTTTTTGACAATCGCCTTGCACCACGGGACGCCATAGCAGTTGCAGTTGCCCGAGTTCCTCTTACTCCCCTAACACCACTACTGACAGCATCAGCACCTCGGCCCTTTGCGGGTGCCTTGGCCGCTGCCACCTCTTGTTTGGCACGCTCTTCTGCCTCCCGCTGCGCGGCCTCTTCTGCCTGCCGGCGTGCGCGTTCCTCAGCCTCTCTACTTGCCGCTTCTTCTCTTTCTCGCTCGATCCGCGCCCGTTCAAGGGCTTCCTCGCGTTCCCTAGCAAGCGTCACCTCATCCTGACAGGTGTCGAGGTCAGTAACACTCTCACAAGCAGTATGATACCGATGTTTATACAACACCATGTCTCGTTGTGGTCAGGGAGTATACTCACAGCATCTGCACCCCGCCACCGTTCATCAAAAATCAAGCGGGTAACAGTCTCGGACTTTGCAAGCATATTGGCATACTTGTCTAACAGCGCGTCAGTCTGCGATAGTTGCTCCGCCACTTGCTGGCAAGTTGGATACGTCAGACTCTGATTTAGATAGCGAGCTAACCGAGGCACACCTGAGTTGCACCCTTTGTTACTCGGAGAGCATCGTTGAGCACCGCAAAGGAAGCGTTGATTTTTTTGAGGATGAACAAATCGCTTTGCAGCTTCTCTTCGCGAGTCTTTTCTGCAACGATGCGTTGCATCATGGTATTGTTGGCATCATCGTGCTCGTGGACACTGGTACTTCCTCCTTCTTCATACTCCTCGCCTTCTATGATAGTGCTCTGGTCTGCCGAAAGGCGGAGTGGTGCAGGGGGCGGTGCGAGGAGGCTGAAGCGGGGGGCATCGCGACTGTAGGGTTTGTCCGATAACGAGAGTTCTGAGAGAGATAGATCTGCACCACCAGGACCAGTGTGGATGCGCGACGACGCGTCAAACGGATCGGGAGATGGCAAAGACTGGGAGAGAAGATGCGAGTCTTCCTCAGAGACAAGCGGGATAGACGACGGCGACGGCGACCAGGATGGCATTGTCTTGCAAATCGCAAGGTCTCAAGTGGATAGCAGGAAATCTCCGCGTCCGGTTTCGTGCTCTTTATTACAATTTTTTTCATCGCCCTCTATACTGCGACGATAACATACGATATTAATGTTGATACAGAACCCTCCCGGCTTATTCTTTAGCGCTTCCGTTGACCTTATTCCCAGATGTCTGGGCCAACCCAGCGGCTTCCATCAACCCTGCGTAACTAACATCACCACCCCGGAGACCCGAGTTTAACCCGACAGTCCTGAATACACACGCGCCCAAGTTTGAGAGGATGCAGCCGAGCCTGAGACAGATTGCTGCAAGGGGCTGGAGGGGGGAGGCGAGGAACCCAATTTGATCCTGCAGTAATATGGCAAACAGGGTCGCAATGTTGCATAGATAGGTCTTACCATAGGATGAGTAAGGTCTTCCTCGCGCATTATGTAGTGATGTCCATTCATTTTTTGCAACTGAAGCCGGACAACCATCCTTTCACAAGCAAGGGACGATTAGTCAACGCCTTGAAGCCGAGGACGGACATCAGCTCACCTGCCAGGTTTGCTTGGAAGGGGAATAAACCAAACGTTGAGCTTTTCTTTGACGTCAAAGACGAGAACGTTCAGGTCGGCGTCGTACACTCCCCACGACACAGGCGTCAGCTGAAAGGCCCATCAACATCCAGAGCTTGAACACTCACTGATGCCCGAGACCTTGATCTCCGTCTCCGGACTGGCGAGCCTGTACCACTGAAAGAGACCTAGAATCTCGTTTCGGGAGTTGGCCCTGCACAGCGGGTGCGAAAATGTTGCGTCTGGGGCGAAGTACTTCGTGACCGTCTCTTCCAGTTCGTCCGCATCGCGTGTCGTGCAGAGCGTACGGACGATGCTGGCTATTTCTTTCTTCGGGTCTTGCATGTGAGCGAGAGGGGATGGGAGCGGGAAATGGTGAATCCGTTGGCTGATCCATGGGGACTTTTATAGCTGGGGGAATTCCAAAGTGTGTGACGGCACGAATTGGCATCCTCGAGTGAGCACCGACGCCGAGAATTCTGAGGTGGTGGAACTCGCTGAGGTTTAAAAACGGACTCGTTGTGGAACGCATTGAGCGGAGTTGTTCGACTTGCTTTG